>JAFBJZ010000601.1:3147500-3378002 GCA_016785225.1 Psettodes erumei | reverse complement strand
GGACCAAGATGGCGAGCCACCCATAGAAGGAATCACGTTTTCAGTGAACTGTTTCTACTTGCACCTCACAGACAAGAACGTTGCTGTGTGTCGCTGGGAAAGTGGTAGGACCGAGATATAAGTTTCCACCGATTACTGCAACTGCAGCTTGGACAATTTTGGACTGTATAAAAGCCCTGACTAAAGGACCATTTGTTGTGTTTTGTTGTGAAACCTGAATTTTCCAATGTGATCTGAACTGGAGATTTAAATTAGTTTATTGTTGTATTGAAATATTAGTAATGCTGTTGTAGTATTACTGTGAAACGTGCTTTGTTTCTGGTTGAGATAACCAACTAGTAGGACTAAGTTTTAGAGAGATAAATAGGAGAAATAAAAATAAAATAGTTTAGAGATATACCAAAATAGGTTAAACAAAAGTGTTAACTCAAAAGGGTCTAACAGTGAGTATATGTGTATGTGTGTGAAGTGTGTTGGTACCAAATGTATGGTTTTCTTTTCTTTTACCAACTGTCTATAAACAAGCCAGCATTTACATTTACCTCCTGGTCTGTGGTCTGTTACTGCCTAGTTAATTTATAAACTGCTCCTCTGAACCTAGTCTCTGGCTGTATAGAGCTGTTTAGACTCACAGGTGCTACATGTGCAACGGCAAACACACTTTGTGGGAGTCGCAGGGTATATAACCTTTAAGATTCATTCAAATCCAACCCCTCACCCCTGTGGAGACTTGCACTCGTATGAAGTGACTTACAGCACACTGACATTATTCATCGCGAACGGGGCTGCAGCCATCGGCCATTTTAGTGATCAAGTATTACACAGATGTAGTATAATACACAATATACAGAATAATCTCCTGAACACATGATGATGGAGCTGCCTGCATTGTCAATTCAGTTCAGATGTTTTCCCTTCTTATGGTAGCTGTGACAGGCAGTTTCGAGACCACGACAACACGCAACGCCGCTGATCAACCTCCGGCAGACGAGATCCACGTCTCCATCAAAAACGAAAATGTATCAGCAGATCTCATGAATAAAATAATAAAGTCCCTACAATGGGATTCAGGGGATGATCCACGTGAATATCACAACAAAGGGTTCAAAATAAACAGGATTCCCTGCGATGTCGATCATGCTGATAATTAATTCTTTCCCCGTGAATGTGGCCGACCCGGTGCCACAACCGTGACAATGCAGCACTTCACAGTAACCCAGCACGATGTAGAACACGCACATGAAAACTTCAAACCTGTCGTATTTTTGCCACCGTTGATTTGATCCAAGAGACCCATCTCATTTTCAAATGCTCAAGTTAATTTTATTCATCATTTTGTAGAGTATGGGGGGGTTGTTCATCTGGGACCAGAGCAGGTGAACAGCCTGCGGAACCAGCCTTTCTTCTTCCTCATCTCCATCTCCTCCATCCTGGCCCCCATGCCCCCCTCTCGCTCCATCCACTGCTGCTGCTTCTCCGTCAGGGCCACGTTCACTTGATCGAGGGAGGCCAGGAGAGAAGGCTGCTCCTCCTGCCACCGTCTCTGGCAGACCTGCAGCTCCTCCGCTGCTTTCCTCTGGGCGGCTTCCAGGTCAGCGTTCTGGTTGCTGAGGAGTTGGAGCTGAGCACCGTAGGAGGTTTGGGTTTTCCCCACCTCCTGCTGAGCTTCCTTGCCGGTCCTCGCCGTCGGCTGACTCACCAGAGAGGCATTGTCAAGCATGAGTCCCTCCAGCTGGTACACCCGCACAGCGATCCCCTCGATGAGATGCATGCAGTCTTTGCTGCTGCTCAGGTCCTCCTCCTTCTGCATCTTCTGCTGCTGCTGTTTCTCCTTGCTCCTCCTCGTCTTGGGTCTCCCCTCACATCTCTGGCACACAATCTAAAGGGAACACGATTCAGTTGATCTTTTTCTTTCTTCAAGGTGCCCTTGCAAGTCAGGTCATTGGCCAAACTATCGGTGAGCTTTTGTTCATGAGAAAACACGTGTGCTGTGTTCGTGAGATGGTATGTGTTGTATAATTAATCAGTACAATGTTTGTCTCTGTTTCAATGAATACATTTTGCAGATATTTCTCCTGCAAGGGTCCTGTCCCCACTGAACAGTATAAGTGAGGACAGCGTCCTTCATGTAATCTGCAGCACATTTGGGTCAGAGAAAAAATCTGACGTTTATGTTTATTTATGCAAAGATGGCATTGGAATTGAAAAAAGGCTGCAGAGGGAAGATCAACATGATAGCACCTTCACCATTTACAGAGTTGGTATGAAGAACGGTGGAAATTACAGCTGTGGTTACTCCAAATCAGAGTATGAACCTTCTGAAGTGACTACAAGAGGATACAACATCATCCAAATTCTGGTTATAGGTAAATATTCACATCATTATGAAAACATTATATCAGCATTATGTCTTTCTATTCATTTTATTCTCCTGCCATGCAGCCAATTTTTTTCCAGCAGATATTTCACTGGCAGGGCCACCCAGTGTCAGTGAGGGAGACAATGTCGAATTTAGATGTACTGTTTCTGAAACCCTGCGAACGCTCGGTGAATGTCAACTCATCCAGTCTTACCTGAGGAAGAACGAGACCATCCTCCAAATGCAAGTCTTTAATGTCACACGAAAGGAGACGACTTTCACCATCGAGGATTCCACCGTGAGGGATTCGGGTCATTACAGCTGCGTAGTGCTTCCGTCTCAGTGCATCAGAGAGCATGAAAAACCACCCTATGGAAAAAACGCAGTATTACTCCAGGTCAAAAGTGAGGCTGTTAACATCTCATCGGCACAGTTTGCAACAAAAGAGGATTTTGTTTGGTTATGATGGTGTTTTAACTTTATTTAAGACATTTTTTTCAAATAGTAAAAGTCTTTTGTAATAGTGTTCATAATGTCCATTTTTCTTTCCAGCAAGCTTACTTCTTAGAATGAGTGCATATTGTGGAGTCGTCATCTTCCTGATGTTGCTCCTGACTCTGTGTCTGTGGATGCACAAAAGAAAGCAAGGTTGGATGATTAGAGAGAGATCATAAGGCAAATATCAAATAAAGTGGCATTATCATGAACTGGCAAACGGAAAAAAATCAGTTCTTAATATTTACATGTAACTTTCAATGCCATGTGACCACTGCTTGTCCAACCAACCATATTTTAGAATTGAACATACAACTTGTATGGTTTATATTGGTGTTATCTTCTCTTTCAACAGACCAATCAGTCGTGTATTATCCACGGTAAGTTATGATCTGGCTGATGCTTTCTGATCAAGAGCTTTCCTAAGCCTGTTTTCTCTGCTGTGTGACAGACATTTTGAGAAAGAAAAACATGCCTCTGTGCCACTCAAGTTCACAGACAATAGTGATCTGATTAAAAGGTGTGCAGGTGTGAGATGAGTGTGTTTTCTCACAGTGTAGCAAGTCAGCAGGCCAATACAGATGTGTTGGAGGAAGAGCAGGTGCAAGCTGAGCGAGAGGATCTGGATGCACAAGATGGTATGCTGAAAATGGAAAAATAGAGACAAAGTCAGGGGAATTTACGTTGAAATGAAATTAAGTTGTTTGTGACTTTCTTTCATAAATTTTACAATCTTTTTCCCCAATTATCAGGAGACTCTTTCAACCAGGAGTCTGAAGAGTAAGAACATAAGTCAAATTTAATACAAAACATTACTTCAGCATTGTTTTTATGCACAGGATGAGTAAGAATTGTTTCATTGTGTTATAAAGATATATTTCTAAGAGAAATCGTGAAGATTGTTCAATGTAATTGACTCATTTAAAGAGAAATTTACAAAGATAAATTACTCAACTTGAAAACATTTTCTTGTCAGCTATCAGAATAGTCTGGCTGCAGAAGATTCTGTATACCTTGATGTTTTTGAGGAAGAGGGAGAAGAACTGTACTGTGTTGTGAGTAAGTGGTAACCTGTCTTTCTTAATCTATCACACAAGTAGTCATTTCTTGCCATTTGAAGGTCACACAGATTACTCTCATTTCAAACGTGCAGACGCGAGTGATGATGAGCATGACGACAGAGACCTTCTGCAAGAGAACAACTTTGAGTGATAAAGGTAGGCTTCTGTGAAATTTATGGTCATCGTCATTATGCAACATTTCCATATATGTTGTGAGTAAAGCACATTTGGTAAGGTGAGATGTAGAGTTGTAGAGCTGATTAAAGGAGGTTTTGCTCATTTTGGTTTTTCCTTTACTTAAACTGCTCACTAACAATGCAACATGGACAGAAAATGAGAATAACAAAAAATGCTATATCATATATCGTATGATACTGCTTTATCTCCTGACACCATGAACAGGTTTCTCTGTAAGTGAGTTCGCTGTATCTTACAGGAAAACCACATCTTCATTTGTAAAAGCAGGGTGTACCTAAATACAATTTTGTAGCCTGCTGTCTATTTCACAAGTGCTAATTTTGTCATGCAGAATGTTAAACATAAAAATATGCAAAGAGCCACGATCACATGCACAAGTGCATCAAGACAAACAGCAAAGGGCCCACTGTTTAACCATAAACTTTTAAACCACAGATGATCCAGGTGCTTCACATGCCATCACCATCATGTGGACAAAACACAAGGTCATGTGCTCATCTGATTTTGCTGTCAGTTAAAGGCATAACTTCAACAACTACTTGTGTTGCTCTCCTGTTTTCTTCAGTGTGTAACAGCTATTTCATAAGAGCAAGGCAATGTTTGTGTTGAATGTAAATGTATTGCAGGGTGAAGTACATTATCCCAGCCCATCTGGATAGCAACTGTAGCTGGAGGAAGACATGCTCATTTTTGTGTGCTTTGGTTTTAACCATGACTATTGCAAATGTTTATACCGCAATTCTGTTGAAAAATGTAATTTTGAATTAAATTGTTGTTGATTCAATTGTCCAATTATACATACAAAAACATGCATATATGTAAACTGTTGAAAATAATATTCCTTTCTTTATTAAATCAAATATCATTTTGTATACTATTTGTAGACATAATTTTTCTGTAATAGCCATTAAATGTACATTTAAATTCAGTGGCTACAACTCTACACTCACTCAGGAAAAAGTGCTGGGTTGTGCCTGCAAATATATTGTTGGATTGACTATGCTGGGTCATAAATCTGGGTTGTTTGGGGACATTGTTAACACACACAGTGGGTTGTTCATGCTAGGTAAAAGGTTGTGAGAAGTTCATTCACAGATGAAGAGCTGGTTGGGTACGTTTGATCCAGCAACTGTTTAATTCATTTTCCCGCTTGGCCACTGTCAAACTTTGTGGATCCAGTCAGAGGTTTGTGTACCACATGGTGTGCAGGATTTTATGGGAAGTTAAAAGCAATATTTTACCAATTGATATAAGTGGTGGTAATGTAAAGATGTTAAAGGCATCATTGCAAAATTCCAATCTGGGATCATGAATGTCGTGACCTAACTAATTACGCAGCGGTTTCTTTACTAGATGCTACCAAGCTGACTTTAACAACATAACATTATCTGATAATCACACCATATTGGCAACCTTTTTGAAATTAGCGATTTAATCTCTTTAATTTAACACTCCTGCAAAATGAAAAAGTAACTATTACCTTGCCTGCCAATGTTGCCTACTAAAAGTAATGACCAAACAATGAACCTGGCATTCCAATCTTATTAAATTATTAAATTATTAAATTAAATTAAAAATCTGATGATAAAGTGTCTTTATTAACATTAGCTGCTGTCTCTGGCCATGAATTAAAATGTCTTAAATTAAATCGTGTCAATAACATACAATTAACATAAATGTAATAATAAACATAAATTTCCTGCTGCTGTGAATATTGCAGTGTCTAATCATTAACAGATTTTTAGTGACAGTGTGTCAGTTGGAAAAAGACTTCAGTTAAAGACGTTATCCTCACTCCCCAAGAAGTAATAAGGGGATTTAAATCTCCTTCATGAAGGTGTACAGATCAATTTTGCGTCACTTGAGGAGAAAGGAGATGTAACAAAAATAAAATAAATTAGTTAATAAAAGTTGATGAGGAGCAACCAAGGAGACCAACTAAACTGTGTTAAAGTCTCTAAAGATGAGTTTCCTCCTAAGACCTTCCCACAGAGCTGCTGAGAGACACTTTCACTAAAGAACTTAGACAAGAGTTCAACGACCTTATGTGATAAGATGTGGCTTCTTTTAGTAGCACTGACTGTAATGACTGTTTCAGCTGATGAGCGACTAATCAAGATGAGCATTTAATATTGAATACAGTTGTTGGTGATGTTTTCCTCCCGTCTCTCATTACTGCTGTTCTCCTATGGGAATTATAATGAAGCAGCAGATGGAAAGACTGGAGCTACTGCTTTGTCATCAAAAAACAAAAAAGTGCATACCCATGTGCACTGTTGTCTGTCATCGTGTCTTTCCTGATACTACCACTAGAGGAAGCCAGAGTTGTAAATCTAATATTTAACTTCTCAACTATTCAGATCAGCTCTTCTACTGACATGAGCTGGAACTATATCTGTAAAAGTTTTTTTCACTGTCATTGTTTATTGTGAACATGTACAATGTTACATTCCAGAGCATTTCCTCATATTGCATGCCATTCAGTAGGAAAATGAAGCAGCTGGAAGTTCTGATCAGTGAGCAAATGTTTTCATTTCCCTTCACCAGCATTTCTTCATTTTTTCCATGGCAGCAAAAACTTAATAAAGATTAATGTCCCACAGGTTTTCACCCTGTCCTTCTTTGGAAGAGGCTGGCCTATTCTCACTGTTACACACACACAAGTATTATCCTGCATGAAAAAGGAACAGCAAATCACTTTAATTTTACCAAATTATCTGATATAGAGTACAACCCAGTCATAATACCCCTGCTGCACTGCAGCTGGTATTGTAGCCTGTTGTTAATTTTGTTTAAGAATGTATTTGTGTGAACTGATGCCATTCATGATGGTTTTAAATATAATTTGTAACATGAAATAACCAAATACTGTGAAAGATACTGTTTTATATAATATACTGTACCATACTGCAATATAAATAACTGCTCTTTAATTTTAATTCAACTGACACAAAGATAAAAAGTGAGGGTATATTTAGTAGAAAGAGCATGACAGAGTTCAGACTCTTGTCATTTTTTATTAGTTTTCATGCTTTTCTTAAGACACACATATCTGAAAATTACAGGTGGAAGAAGAGTAATCACTACAACAGTAGTCACCAAAGACAAAACTACATCCACAGAGTGGTAGGAATACCAGGGCAGTCTGTAGGACTCTGTTCTCAGGTGAGCCGCACCTTTGTGTCTCATGACGAACTCTATCCAGAAGAGGGCGGTGTCGAGTGGCTTCATGGGCTGATCTCTGTGCAGCTTGGAGAGCCTCTGCATGTTCATCTTGTAGGAGGGCTCATTAAGCACTTCCTGAATGGCCTCCAGGAAATTGTTGTCTTTGTCCACTGTGGCTAATGTAAGAATCTTTGCCCCTCCTCTGTCTTTCAGTCTCAGCAGGTTGTCGTAGGAGAGTATGAGTCTGTCTGTGGGTGTCGCATTGCTTACAATCATGAATACAATTACCATTCTTCTTTGTGAGTATTGAGTTTATACTGTTTGTATTTATAAATGAGTGAACTTTTGCACACAATCTAAAGGGAACATGATTCAGTTGATCTTTTTCTTTCTTCAAGGTGCCCTTGCAAGTCAGGTCATTGGCCAAACTATCGGTGAGCTTTTGTTCATGAGAAAACACGTGTGCTGTGTTCGTGAGATGGTATGTGTTGTATAATTAATCAGTACAATGTTTGTCTCTGTTTCAATGAATGCATTTTGCAGATATTTCCCCTGCGAGGGTCCTGTCCCCACTGAACAGTATAAGTGAGGACAGCGTCCTTCATGTAATCTGCAGCACATTTGGGTCAGAGAAAAAATCTGACGTTTATGTTTATTTATGCAAAGATGGCATTGGAATTGCAAAAAGGCTGCAGAGGGAAGATCAACATGATAGCACCTTCACCAAGTACGGAGTTGGTATGAATGATGGTGGAATTTACAGCTGTGGTTACTCCAAATCAGAGTATGAACCTTCTGAAGTGACTACAAGAGGATACAACATCATCCAAATTCTGGTTATAGGTAAATATTCACATCATTATGAAAACATTATATCAGCATTATGTCTTTCTATTCATTTTATTCTCCTGCCATGCAGCCAATTTTTTTCCAGCAGATATTTCACTGGCAGGGCCACCCAGTGTCAGTGAGGGAGACAATGTCGAATTTAGATGTACTGTTTCTGAAACCCTGCGAACGCTCGGTGAATGTCAACTCATCCAGTCTTACCTGAGGAAGAACGAGACCATCCTCCAAATGCAAGTCTTTAATGTCACACGAAAGGAGACGACTTTCACCATCGAGGATTCCACCGTGAGGGATTCGGGTCATTACAGCTGCGTAGTGCTTCCGTCTCAGTGCATCAGAGAGCATGAAAAACCACCCTATGGAAAAAACGCAGTATTACTCCAGGTCAAAAGTGAAGCTGTTAACATCTCATCGGCACAGATTGCAAATAAGAGGATTTTGTTTGGTTATGAAGGTTTTTTAACTTTATTTAAGACATTTTTCAAATAGTAAAAGTCTTTTGTAATATAGTAGTGTTCATAATGTCCATTTTTCTTTCCAGCAAGCTTACTTCTTCGAATCAGTGCACATTGTGGAGTCGTCATCTTCCTGATGTTGCTCCTGACTCTGTGTCTGTGGATGCACAAAAGAAAGCAAGGTTGGATGATTAGAGAGAGATCATAAGGCAAATATCAAATAAAGTGGCATTATCATGAACTGGCAAATGGAAAAAAATCAGTTCTTAATATTTACATGTAACTTTCAATGCCATGTGACCACTGCTTGTCCAACCAACCATATTTTAGAATTGAACATACAACTTGTATGGTTTATATTGGTGTTATCTTCTCTTTCAACAGACCAATCAGTCGTGTATTATCCACGGTAAGTTATGATCTGGCTGATGCTTTCTGATCAAGAGCTTTCCTAAGCCTGTTTTCTCTGCTGTGTGACAGACATTTTGAGAAAGAAAAAAACATGCCTCTGTGCCACTCAAGTTCACAGACAATAGTGATCTGATTAAAAGGTGTGCAGGTGTGAGATGAGTGTGTTTTCTCACAGTGTAGCAAGTCAGCAGGCCAATACAGATGTGTTGGAGGAAGAGCAGGTGCAAGCTGAGCGAGAGGATCTGGATGCACAAGATGGTATGCTGAAAATGGAAAAATAGAGACAAAGTCAGGGGAATTTACGTTGAAATGAAATTAAGTTGTTTGTGACTTTCTTTCATAAATTTTACAATCTTTTTCCCCAATTATCAGGAGACTCTTTCAACCAGGAGTCTGAAGAGTAAGAACATAAGTCAAATTTAATACAAAACATTACTTCAGCATTGTTTTTATGCACAGGATGAGTAAGAATTGTTTCATTGTGTTATAAAGATATATTTCTAAGAGAAATCGTGAAGATTGTTCAATGTAATTGACTCATTTAAAGAGAAATTTACAAAGATAAATTACTCAACTTGAAAACATTTTCTTGTCAGTTATCAGAATAGTCTGGCTGCAGAAGACTCTCGGTGTCTCTCTCTCTCTGTGTTGTGAGTAAGTGGTAACCTGTCTTTCTTAATCTATCACACAAGTAGTCATTTCTTGCCATTTGAAGGTCACACAGATTACTCTCATTTCAAACGTGCAGACGCGAGTGATGATGAGCATGACGACAGAGACCTTCTGCAAGAGAACAACTTTGAGTGATAAAGGTAGGCTTCTGTGAAATTTATGGTCATCGTCATTATGCAACATTTCCATATATGTTGTGAGTAAAGCACATTTGGTAAGGTGAGATGTAGAGTTGTAGAGCTGATTAAAGGAGGTTTTGCTCATTTTGGTTTTTCCTTTACTTAAACTGCTCACTAACAATGCAACATGGACAGAAAATGAGAATAACAAAAAATGCTATATCATATATCGTATGATACTGCTTTATCTCCTGACACCATGAACAGGTTTCTCTGTAAGTGAGTTCGCTGTATCTTACAGGAAAACCACATCTTCATTTGTAAAAGCAGGGTGTACCTAAATACAATTTTGTAGCCTGCTGTCTATTTCACAAGTGCTAATTTTGTCATGCAGAATGTTAAACATAAAAATATGCAAAGAGCCACGATCACATGCACAAGTGCATCAAGACAAACAGCAAAGGGCCCACTGTTTAACCATAAACTTTTAAACCACAGATGATCCAGGTGCTTCACATGCCATCACCATCATGTGGACAAAACACAAGGTCATGTGCTCATCTGATTTTGCTGTCAGTTAAAGGCATAACTTCAACAACTACTTGTGTTGCTCTCCTGTTTTCTTCAGTGTGTAACAGCTATTTCATAAGAGCAAGGCAATGTTTGTGTTGAATGTAAATGTATTGCAGGGTGAAGTACATTATCCCAGCCCATCTGGATAGCAACTGTAGCTGGAGGAAGACATGCTCATTTTTGTGTGCTTTGTTTTTAACCATGACTATTGCAAATGTTTATACCGCAATTCTGTTGAAAAATGTAATTTTGAATTAAATTGTTGTTGATTCAATTATCCAATTATACATACAAAAACATGCATATATGTAAACTGTTGAAAATAATATTCCTTTCTTTATTAAATCAAATATCATTTTGTATACTATTTGTAGACATAATTTTTCTGTAATAGCCATTAAATGTACATTTAAATTCAGTGGCTACAACTCTACACTCACTCAGGAAAAAGTGCTGGGTTGTGCCTGCAAATATATTGTTGGATTGACTATGCTGGGTCATAAATCTGGGTTGTTTGGGGGACATTGTTAACACAGTGGGTTGTTCATGCTAGGTAAAAGGTTGTGAGAAGTTCATTCACAGATGAAGAGCTGGTTGGGTACGTTTGATCCAGCAACTGTTTAATTCATTTTCCCACTTGGCCACTGTCAAACTTTGTGGATCCAGTCAGAGGTTTGTGTACCACATGGTGTGCAGGATTTTATGGGAAGTTAAAAGCAATATTTTACCAATTGATATAAGTGGTGGTAATGTAAAGATGTTAAAGGCATCATTGCAAAATTCCAATCTGGGATCATGAATGTCGTGACCTAACTAATTACGCAGCGGTTTCTTTACTAGATGCTACCAAGCTGACTTTAACAACATAACATTATCTGATAATCACACCATATTGGCAACCTTTTTGAAATTAGCAATTTAATCTCTTTAATTTAACACTCCTGCAAAATGAAAAAGTAACTATTACCTTGCCTGCCAATGTTGCCTACTAAAAGTAATGACCAAACAATGAACCTGGCATTCCAATCTTATTAAATTATTAAATTATTAAATTAAATTAAATTAAAAATCTGATGATAAAGTGTCTTTATTAACATTAGCTGCTGTCTCTGGCCATGAATTAAAATGTCTTAAATTAAATTGGATCAATAACATACAATTAACATAAATGTAATAATAAACATAAATTTCCTGCTGCTGTGAATATTGCAGTGTCTAATCATTAACAGATTTTTAGTGACAGTGTGTCAGTTGGAAAAAGACTTCAGTTAAAGACGTTATCCTCACTCCCCAAGAAGTAATAAGGGGATTTAAATCTCCTTCATGAAGGTGTACAGATCAATTTTGCGTCACTTGAGGAGAAAGGAGATGTAACAAAAATAAAATAAATTAGTTAATAAAAAAAGTTGATGAGGAGCAACCAAGGAGACCAACTAAACTGTGTTAAAGTCTCTAAAGATGAGTTTCCTCCTAAGACCTTCCCACAGAGCTGCTGAGAGACACTTTCACTAAAGAACTTAGACAAGAGTTCAACGACCTTATGTGATAAGATGTGGCTTCTTTTAGTAGCACTGACTGTAATGACTGTTTCAGCTGATGAGCGACTAATCAAGATGAGCATTTAATATTGAATACAGTTGTTGGTGATGTTTTCCTCCCGTCTCTCATTACTGCTGTTCTCCTATGGGAATTATAATGAAGCAGCAGATGGAAAGACTGGAGCTACTGCTTTGTCATCAAAAAACAAAAAAGTGCATACCCATGTGCACTGTTGTCTGTCATCGTGTCTTTCCTGATACTACCACTAGAGGAAGCCAGAGTTGTAAATCTAATATTTAACTTCTCAACTATTCAGATCAGCTCTTCTACTGACATGAGCTGGAACTATATCTGTAAAAGTATTTATCGCTGTCATTGTTTATTCTGAACATGTACTGTATTATCATGTATTATTATACATGTATTATCCTGCATGAAAAAGGAACAGCAAATCACTTTAATTTTACCAAATTATGTGATATAGAGTACAACCCAGTCATAATACCCCTGCTGCACTGCAGCTGGTATTGTAGCCTGTTGCTAATTTTGTTTAAGAATGTATTTTTGTGAACTGATGCCATTCATGATGATTTTAAATATCTTTTGTAACATGAAATAACCAAATACTGTGAAAGATACTGTTTTATATAATATACTGTACCATACTGCAATATAAATAACTGCTCTTTAATTTTAATTCAACTGACACAAAGATAAAAAGTGAGGGTATATTTAGTAGAAAGAGCATGACAGAGTTCAGACTCTTGTCATTTTTTATTAGTTTTCATGCTTTTCTTAAGACACACATATCTGAAAATTACAGGTGGAAGAAGAGTAATCACTACAACAGTAGTCACCAAAGACAAAACTACATCCACAGAGTGGTAGGAATACCAGGGCAGTCTGTAGGACTCTGTTCTCAGGTGAGCCGCACCTTTGTGTCTCATGACGAACTCTATCCAGAAGAGGGCGGTGTCGAGTGGCTTCATGGGCTGATCTCTGTGCAGCTTGGAGAGCCTCTGCATGTTCATCTTGTAGGAGGGCTTATTAAGCACTTCCTGAATGGCCTCCAGGAAATTGTTGTCTTTGTCCACTGTGGCTAATGTAAGAATCTTTGCCCCTCCTCTGTCTTTCAGTCTCAGCAGGTTGTCATACTGATCAAAAAACAAAGGGAGACCCACAACTGGGACTCCGTGATAAATAGCTTCTTGGACTCCATTTGTTCCTCCATGAGCCACAAACAGTTTTATTTTTGGATGTCCTAGGAGATCATTTTGTGGCATCCAGTCCACAAGTAAAGTGTTGTTGCCCAGAGTGACTGGTTTTTCACCTTTATACCTCCAGATGACTTTCTGGGGTAATTTGGCAAAATCTGCAGCGATCATATCGGCTAAATCAGAAGGAAGTTCACTCACAAAAGTCCCCAGAGACATGATGATGAATCCGTGTTCTCCAGAACTCTGCACGAACTCCTCCAGGTGTTGAGGAAGTGGTTCAGAAGGTTTACACTGGAACCCTCCCATATAGACAACATTAGGCATGGTGGGACGTGGATACTCAAACACAAAGTCCACTCTCATCAACCACAGGTCTGCTGCTTGTAATAGGTGACTGTATCTGACTGCTGGGCCAAAGAACTCATTACAAACAGCTTGATACTGAGGGCCAATTAAAAACTCATCCTGAGTTTGCCAAATGACATAGAAGATAAGATTTTCAACCTTCTCTATGAAACTCATTTTGTCTGACAGCCCTGAGCCAGTCATTGGTACATAAGACAAAGGAGAAGGCGCAATAGCCATATGTCCCTCCCCACTAGTGGCCCAACGCACATTATAGACCAGAGGCAGATTAAGAGCATGGGCCAACATTATACCTGCACCCCATGCTGGATCAGTAAGTACCAAGTCATATTTATTTTCCTTCAAACTATTCATGAAGTCTTTATCTTTAAACATAATAGTAGCCATTTTGCATATTATTCTATGCATGTCAAACATTGCAGTAAGCATCTCAACCTGCAGACTCACAAAGCTCATGACAGAGCTCTCGCCCCTTTCTATGTCAATGATCTTTTTCAGGATGGGGTTAATAAAATCATGATTGAAGGCTTCAGCAACAGGAACTGTGATTGTCTCATAGTGTGGAGAGTCTGCCTTGATGTACCAGCTTTTGTTAGTTCGCACCACATCAATGGAGTGTCCTCGAGAGTACAATGCTTTGATCATGAAATCCATGTTTACCCAGTGGCTTCCTTCTAAAGGAACAATCAAAATCTTGCCCCCATGACATACTCTCAGCATCAAGAACACAATGGATAAGAGGAAAGGAAACATTTTTGTATTTCCATCAGGCAGCATCTTTAACCTGAAAGAAGGATAAAAAAATCCTATGTGACAACATCATAGCCATGAATGCCATAAAAATACAGTTTAAGTTTTTTTGTTTTTTTTCATTGAGGGTTTCCTTTGACAAAGGCAAATTAAGTGAGATTAAATTACAGACAAGATTGACTTGCAACATACCTGTTTTAAATGAAGCAGCTCCGAGCATGCAGATGGTTATTCCTTATTTGTCGTGTGCGGAACATCCTCGGCACCAAAGCATGCATAACTACGAATTCCAGGAGAACTTGCATAAGTGGATTATCATTAAGCTTTTCTTTGGGCCTTTTTACAGGAATGAAGAACAATGTTACCTCTGTTGAAGATGTGGGCAAAGTTTATTTCTACTTCCTTGTGTGAATCCTGTTGTGGATTTTGTTTAACTATACTGTATGTAGCATGCAGCCTTCACTGGTTTGTACTTATAGTCGACTGTGCTTAAAGGATGACTTTAAAAGGTACATTAAAAATCACCACGTTTTTAGCATACTATAATGAATTAGAACTAACTACAATGGCAGTCAGTAGAGCACACACCTATGCCAAGTTATAACATTCCCCTTCATTTTAATGAAGCTTAATTCAAAATGTAACTCCAAGCCTTATACCACATATTCAACCATTCAACCAGAATTTATAGTTTGTTTAATGTTGATTTATTTACTGAATCTGTAATAACCAACCACTAAAACCAACAAAGCAATCTAGTTGAAAATATGACTTTTAAAAAATAATTTATGAATGGGGAGCAAAAGTCTTTCTGGTTCTTGGAATTGTGGACAGTTGAGGGCCTATATTACATTTTTCAGAATTACATTGTTTGAGGCATCTGCATGCAACATCAATCAAATAATGTGACAAATGTGGAATTGTTACAAGACCTGTTTTTCACTTCTGATGGAGCTAAGTCTAAGTGCTAAACCTCAGTAGTCTAAAAACATCTTTGACCCACAGTGTACTGAACTGTTACCAAGGCTCCTTTTACATTCCTCCCACAGAATGCAGGATTTGTCCTCAGGCTAAAAAGGAAGCGTTGCCTGGCAATTCAAGTCCCATCAAGAGAATCCCGTCATGTTCCTGAACACCACTCAGTAAAAATGTGTGTGCGGGTAGGTAATAGGGTTTGTAAAACTACAATTACAAAAGCAAAGTTGAACCATCAGTTTTATTTGAATTATGCCCCACTGATTAGTGGGTCATCTTTCTAAACATTAAGATAGCTAGATAGAGCTGCCTTGTAATGGTCTTTTCAGGGATACATAAAGTATTAAGATGAAATGAATTCATCACTGTCTTGTAACCTGTATAAACATGAGGGCTGTTGGTGAGACAATACCAAACCGTACCATACCAAATGTTCTTGTGAGGGCATGTTCTTCTGACTTTGTATCTGTGAACCACTACAGGCCCCAATGCTAAACCTCTACTCTAGGATGGTACCATGTGTAGTAGGTGAAATGAATGTATTGAGTATTTTCATTTATCTTTAAAATATGCTAAATAGAGAATTCAGAATTAAAAATGTTCTGAATTTTAAAAAACATGTCTCTGTGAGATGTACTCAGCAAGTGGGGCCAAAAACCTGCAGTTTGAACTCTGGCACAAACGTGGTTTACAGAATGACTATGGAGAGCAGGCCCGTATCTCACCGGTAATCTCAGTATAAGTCACTTTGATAAGACCCATAGCGAGCTGTTAATGTGCTTTGACTCCATTTGTGGTTAGTGCACCCCACCTCGTGTGGTTCTTAGAGGGTACTTCCGGCATGGTTTGGGACAATGATGTTGGCCCATTTGTAAATCACTGGGATAAAGAGAAGAGCAGAGCCCAGGATGGACACCAGCAGGAAGGCCCACAGAAACATTCGATCCAGAACCTGGGCTACAAACTTCCAATCTTGTACCACCTGAACCAAAAAAAAGCATGTGTCAGTCTCCAGACTTAAGGACAGGTGAAGGACAGTAGGGGGTCAAAACTGATAATGTCACGAGTAACTATCATCATCATCATTACCTATGAATGTATAAAATTCTCGACTCACCTCTCTGACCTCATTTTCTTTGACCACATGCATGGTTATGTACCGAATAGAATCCAAAGCTGCTTGCAGGTGATGTCTTGTGTGGAGTAGGGGGGTGAGTTCAGCTGCTGGGTCCTTCATCATACCCAGTCCTACTGCTCCTCCCACCCTGTCCACTCCAGCTGCGGCATAACGGTCCACATGGCTGCGCATGCACAGCAGTTTAGGCAGCCGATGTAAGAAAATCTTCCGCACCCAGGGTGCCATGCCGTGATGTGTAGAGGAGGAGCGGTGGTGGATGTTGATGGCAAAGACAGTGATAATAATGGAGAGCGTGACAAAGATCATGGTGAAGACCAAGTACTCCCCGATGAGAGGGATAGCCTTCGATGAGGACGGGATTATCTCCTCGATGACCAGGAGGAAAACGGTGAGCGACACCAGCACTGAGGTGCAGAGAGAGATCTTCTCACCGCCATTGGAGGGCAGGTAGAACACAAGGATGGTGAGGAAGGACAGGCCGATACAGGGGATGATGAGGAAGAGGGTGTAGAAAAGAGGCAACCTGCGGATGATGAAGAAGTAGGTGATTGTGGGGTAGGAAGCGCTGCCGTCTGTCCTCAGGCCACGGCTGCCTGTAGCCTTGACTATCTCCCATTCACCATTGTCAAAATAGTCCTGCTTGTCCACATCAAAGTCCTCCAGAATGATGTCCACCTATCAAATGAGGGCAATGTCATGTCAAACACTGGTCATAACTGACACTAATGACGTATACTAATGTGTGGAGCAGCGACTTGCCTGGGTGCCATCATATGTCCAGGAGCCAAACTTCATGGAACAGTTTTGGAGGTCAAACGGGAAGAAGGTGACATCAATGGTGCAAGCTGACTTATAATTTGCTGGTGGCGTCCATGATATGGTTCCATCATACTTAACAACAGCTTTGGTGACAGTTCCCTCAAAACGCCCATCTGAACTGTTGAAAGAATGAACATTTGTTCATTTAAAAGATAAACACATTGCTACAAGCATATCAGTGTGGTTATGACTCTAATACAGAATTTTAAAAACACAAAATGTGTGGCACTCGTGACATTTCCCTTTTATATGCTGTATAATGGCACATACTTATCATACAGTACAACGTCAGGGAGCCAGAGCCTGTCTGAGGGGACTCGGATTGCTGTGATGCCCAGATAGTCATCAGGGTTCCATCTGAGCTTCATATCTCTCCATTCCTACGGAAGGGGAAATAAAGGGACATCCAGTGGAAACTCAACAAAAATGTATAGGCCTTGAAATAAAACTTTGGCATGACACTTATTTGCTTTCCTGAGAGTTAAATGAGAAGGCTGAAGACAATTTCATGTCTCAACTCTAAAAATGAAGCTCCCACCAGCAGGCAGCTAACTTAGCTTAGCACAATGACTATAAACAAGAGAAAACAGCTAGCCAAGCTCTATGATCACAAAATCTGCCCACCAGTACCTCTAATATCAAGTTTGTCTGAACTGTCTTAGACATGCTATGCAGGGTAAGTAAATTTTGAAGGAATAATGTGGAGGGTAAGTCAGTTTATGAAAGAAAACCCTCAAGATCAGTATTCAGTTCCCACACCAAAGAAGGAGAAGGAGATGAAAAAGATGAGATACAATTACAAAATCTGACATCCCTTCTTCTTTGCCAATGACAGGTAAGACATCACTATTGTGGCCATTGCCCTTCATCACCTCCTTTTTGCATGGTGCAATCCATCACTGTGAAAGGGGGCAGCTGACCTGATCAGCAGAGCCTGGACTGTGGGGATAATTCACAAGATGCGTGACAGACAGAATGACCAAGACCATGAATAAGGCTGACAGGAGCAGGAGGGCACAGGGCCGAAAGGGCACATATAGATGAGAACTCTCAGTGAAATGCCATCAGAGCAGATTAAAAAGAGGTGACTAGTTGTCCCTAAATGCCATGTACGGCAGAGGTTGGTCGAGTACTTTCACGGGCATAAAGTCACACTAACAGCCATACCTTAAGAACTACTGACGATATTGAAATGTAATGGGGCATTAGTTGTTTACATTTATTGCACTTCGTACCTGTTTCATCCACACATTGGTTGTCATCAGCTGGTTTTTCTCATCCTGGAGTAGTAAAATCAAAAATCAAAGTTAAATCTCTGAGTTGAAACATTTTTATAGAGCAGTCATTTATCTGTCTTTCAGTCCTGTTGCGCTTCACACTCACGTAGTTAACACCTCAGTAACACAGAGACACAGACATCAACATCAATAATCAATGTTTTTCTATCCTCACCACATCAACTAACTGAGAGATGGCAAGTCCAAACTTCACACAGATCGTCTGGTTCAGGTACTCCACTGGACGAACCCATTTTTGGTAGTTACCAAAGAGGAATTTGAACAGCTTGTCCTCCGCTTTTGCATAAGACGAGAGCTTTGGAACCCCTAAAGGATATGAAAAGATGAAATGGTTAAGGAGAAAAATGACCAGTTCATATTAACTTATAGCTCGTTCAGCAAATTCAACAGCAACTTTGATTTATTCAGTAATCTCGGGCTCCCGAGGTCATAATTACACAATTTCCAGCTCAGTTTCTGGTTTGCTCTCAAAAAGCACAGCATTCACCTCTCTGACCTTACCAGTGTTTATGTCTCGAGTTTCTCGATGTGACCTCTGTGGGAAAGCTTTGGTTTTGCGGGACATAGAAACACAAACACTCTGAATATATGCTGTTAAGAATGCTTAGAAATGACAGAGATAGCGTGTGCCCATTATTCAGGTCATTTTCATCAAAGAAGCCATCATCAGAAACATTGCCAATTCAAAACTAACTAACTGCTCACACAGACTTACATGACTGGAAAAGAGACAGAAAGCACAGGAAAAACTTTCTTTGTAATTGCATTTGTAAGTAAAATTTGGGGGAAAAAAGAAAAGCAAATATTTTGTCTGTGATACAAATTTGTGCTGACTAGGTGACAAGACATGGTATTTACTTGCAGGTAAATGATGACTACACATTTCTTCTGAGTTTTTTAGAGCAGAGCATAAAGTGAATACTGCATTGTTTTGCTGAAGCACAGCCCCACTACAGAGTTGGAAATATTGATTACAATTTGAACTGCATGCAACATCTTTCATCCTGCTCTTTAAATCATTCTCCAACACAGTTATAAACTCGATTAATGGATGGAAAATGTGTCTGCAATTCTACCACAAGACTGACCATAAATGTATGGTGTCACCCTTTCGCTGTGTGTGGATCAATAAGAACAAGGCTGCAACACCCTCAATCAATGACCCTATAACCAGCAGATCCATCATCTCTTTTGGCTTCACCCTAACTATCACTACCTTCCCTCTGCAGCAAGCTGCAGATTCTGCTGGATTCTACATTAATCTGTTTTAGAGTATAAGAAATGTAATTTTAGTATAAGAAATGTACTAACACACAAATATAATATATGTGCTGTATAAAAGTAAATAAATACTGGTCTAAAACAGCTATCAAAATGAGGAGGATACCTCGAGCTGAGTAAAATTCATATTTAATAGAAAATTATTCCTGCATTTTCAAGGAGACCGGAGGCAATGCTTGCTGCTTTCTGCCTAGTGCAGTGAGCAGCATGTTAAAAAGCATATTGGTGATATAAAATAAACATGCATCCATGAGTATCCACTTTTATATTGATCCAAAATTTAAAGAGATATGAAATCATATACTATAACTATAAAGAATAGAATAGCAACATACAAATGATGAGGATTATCGTTGAGCTCAAACTGAATATGACACGCTGCAACAACCAGCCAGTTATGCAAAACAAGAGCAGAAAGAGAGAAAGGAAAAAAATATAGTGGAGGACAATAAATATAAGGTCCATTCACATATAAGTATGCATAAACATAAAGTATATATTTATAAGATACTGTGAGTATATTCTAGAGGAGAAACATAAATGCACACCAATACATATGCAAATAGCAACAGCAGCTCCTGTTGTCCAACCTTTCTGACTACTTCATGCAGTTTTTGTCTGAGCCAAACAAACAGCACTCACCTTTCCCATCATTCCATGTTTGCTGTTCCACACCTGCCCACCAGCTGCCCAGCAGCTCATCGCATGACCATGTTTTACAGTGTGCACGAAGTGTATTTTTCTCTTTGTGTTCCCTGATGACCATCTATCAGCCATGTAAACACTCACCTGCATGCCCCATGCTGTGTTCGTAATACATCGGAATTTTCCATAATTGCAAATTTCCAATTTGTGCGTGGAAATCGCATCAACATCCAAGTCATAAATATGACTGGGAAAATACAATTTTTCTTAGGGCTCTGGTTCAGAAGTGCCTTATAAGTGGTTCGCCAGTTTACTTACTTGATATTTTGAGCTCAAGTTTCATGGATTTGTAACAAAGAAGGAAAGAAAGAAAGAAAGAAAAAGAAATTTTGAGGCCCTGAATCAAAGGTAAGTGGTCATGTCCATTTTTGTTTGACTCTATAACTTGGCAAGCTATCTTCGTCCTTCAATGACCATCTGGCAATTTCTTGGTTTCCTTTGTTACATATCCACTTGAGTCCAACTATGCCATCTGTCTGAGCCCATTACATTCCACCATGATAGTTTGAAGAGGCAACCCCAGTCCTTGGGAAACTTACGCAGAGAGTGGCACAGGTGGCAGCAGCACAGCAACGGCAGCAGCAGTAGCAGTGCGAGAGAGGTGGCAGTCCCTCCTGCTCTCAGCATCATATCAGAGGGGGCACCGGTTCCACACAGCTGGTCCCTTTAGGCATCACAGAACTGGAAGATGAATATGAAAAACAATGGTTATTGAAAACAGTAGCCTTTGGTTATGCCCAGTAAACATTTGAGCTTAAATTAAGCTTTAATCGTGCCTTGGGTTATCAGTTCAAATCCCGAAGCAGCCACTCCTGCTCCCCTTTGGTAAAGCTACATTCAACCACAGTTATGTATCTCAGTCAATAGGCTATGTGAGGCAAAACAAATCCTTAATAACAAACTGCCTTAATCACACATGCCTTAATATACAGAACAGCCTCATGCACAAGCCAAGAATGCACTCACCTTGCTAACCTAAGCATCTCCAAGGTAATAAACACATTTCACATGGTGAAGCAAATGCTGTATATGTGCAGTACCTGCCCTGAGTCTCTCCCATTAACACACAGTCCAGAGCAGCAGTGGTGATGGAGGTGGTGGGTATCCTGATGACAGCGACTAGTGCTCCTCCATTCCATGCAGGTTCTTCCTCTCGCTTCACATAGATGCTGCTTCACTCCCTGCTGCCTCCAATTGTGCACAGGCAACATATCCTCCTCCTCCTCCTCCTCCTCCTTCTCCAGAGAGCCCGCCCCATTTCCCCCCACCACCACCTTTCCTTCACCGAGCAGTCTTGTATTCACTAATCACAGGCAGGGGCAATCGCCCTCTCCATGCTGCCTCCTTACTGCATCTCCACACAAAGATCAAGAAATGACAAGGGCAGCTATGCCACTGAGATTCTGCTTGACATCTTCACAGCAGTTTGTTGCCTGGTGTCCACGTGCAATGCTACATTTTGTTCGTCTTGCTCCTCTCAGCCTCTCTGTATGTGTGAATGTGCGCGCTTCCATGGCGACAGCACATTGTAGGGACCAGAGATGGTGTATGGGATGGGGAAAAAAAGTAATATCCAGCTTGTGTTGGAAAATTATAATTCATTCAACAGTCATTTCTGAATATTTAGTTTTGATTTATATCTTTTTTGTTTTTTTATAATTAGCAGCTAGAAATCTGACCTTCACATTTATGTTTGACTCATTCAAATTCTTTAATGTGGGGTGCTATGAGTCAGGCTCTTTATCTCATGATCACTTGTTTTTTAAAATATATTTTCCAGTCTCTCTCAACACAGACATTATTTTGTGACTTCTATGAGCTTGGTATTAATTTAATGACTAGGTGTATTCCACAAAATCTTAATTGTAATTTTCTATGAAGTATAATTATGTAGTATTAAAATCCTTGAAGGATTTTACAGACTACTGATATTAAATACAGAAAGATTGTTTTGGATGAGTAAATGTGGCACAGAGGGCATGAGTAGAACCTTTCTTGTTGCTTCAACATTACCATCTCCCTTTTCAATACTGCATAATGTTCAGTTTCATCTACTGTATATTTTATCCTAGCTCAAATGTGAGCAAAACAAAAAAATGGATCAAAGGGGTGTCTGATACATATGACTGACTGACTGACTTGAATTTGTTAATTAAAATTATGTATTAAATTATATCATCAGATTAACAAGCGCAGAGAAGAGACAATTGCTGACTGACAAACTGACAAAGAAATCCAACAGTAAACAGTTACAAAAGAAAATGTCAGGAAAAAAAGCACAAATCACAGAAGCATGTTAACCTTTGCTCATAAAGTAACATTAATAATGTCACGATCATCTTCTTGTCATCTTGTGTGTGTTTTTTAACCTGAGAATCATGTGTAACTGTACACATTCCAGTGTGTACTGATATTATCAAACACTCGTATCGATGGACTTCAGACTGCTGCTGTTGTCTCGCATCCTGTGTCCAGTACTGTAGCTCCTCCTTGTGGATTGCCTAACTTCCGGACTCTTTGGAACTATGCGCTTCACAGTTATCTGATGCCATAACTTCTCCTGTGAGCAGCAGCAGTATACGGTAGATGACGGTAAGTGAGCAGAGTCTGTGTTCAGATCAGCCGACTGGGCAAAGGAGAGCCAAACTTCAATTCTGAAAAAAGTGTTGGCGCCTCTGCAGGTTATTCAAACATCGCAGTGTCCTGGTCGTCATACGACAGCTGATCTGCGGCGAAATACGATGCGTCCATGCGTAGGAATGCAGAAGATCAGCGGATGAGACAATGTAGTGCTAACATGTATGTTAACAGATGCAATATTATACAAGATATACCAGACTACACAATTCTGTATGATTCTACATTTGTCAAAATTATGAAATGGAGGACTGCAGGCCAGTTATTTAGTACCGTTTTCCTTAGGAGCACAGGTCATATGAATATAACGACCCCGTGTTTGTCTTCAAGAGGGTCTAAAAGCATACCCGTCCAGGAACTGGTATTGTTAACTGGTGGTATTACATAGGCTACATGTATTTAAGGTATGCATGTACTTCCCCGTACTTCCATTTAGCCTTTAAAATTTCAAACCATACCAATACCTATTTTCAAGTAGTTAAGGTGATTATTAAATAGCTATGAACTAATTCTTAAAACATAGTTCATCCATTGAAAGATAAACATTGTTGCACAACCAGGAAAAGATACAAAACTTTATTTATTTATTTATTGGATTGAGTCTATCAAAATATCGTTCACAAACATTTTGCTTGGTAAGCTTACCTATAGTTACTTTATTATCTTTATTATTGAGTGACATTTTCTGTCATCCTCACCTAAGAGTTGATTTCTTTGATATACTTTGACAAACCTTAGCAACCTCAGACCAATCAAAATGATCATTACATGCCAACTAGTTCAGTAGCAACAATGCAAGATTAGTTTCCACCATCCCTTATTTCCCGGGGCTCATAGAAATATTACAGATTATGTAATTAATGAAAGGCAGAGAAATGCTCTTGTCAAAAATATTGTGGAGTGACTTTGTCTGACATACTCTCAGCTCAATGTATATGCCACAACCAAACTAGCTTACTTCTGCTTCTGAATCTTCACTGTTCCCCACTGAAACTTTAAATGTGATTCTTTGAAATTAGACCTCAGTCTTATTTTTCATGTAGTTATTTTCTTTACAGTGCATACGTTGCTTCTAATGCTTCTCATGAATATGTAAGAGTGCCTTGAGTCAAAGTCCCTCATTGGCCAAAACCAAAAAGGCACGTTAACATGTCAAGTTTTGTTGTTTAAATCATCTGAACATGACAAAACTCTCCCTGTTCACCTGTATTTTAATGTCATATATAAAGTCTCAATGTTATTTGTGCAAATATCCCATAAATATACCTCAACTTTAGTTAGCTTGCAACTGCATTAATAGAATAAAATATTTGTTTTCAGTTACTTTAAAAAGTAACATGTGCATCACCTTAATTAACTGATTGTCCGCTGTCTTCTTTTCAGATGGGGCCAATCTATTGTTGCAGTGCTTTGCTGTTGCTCATCATCATTCCTAGAGCCTGCCAAGCTGGCAACATCTTGGTGGTTCCTACTGACGGCAGCCACTGGATAAACATGGATATTCTACTTCGAGCTCTACACTCAAAGGGACACAATATAACTATTCTGCATTCAAGCAAAAGCTGGTACATCAAGGATAACTCCTCTTATTACAACACCATCACAGTCCAGGTGGAGAAGAGCATTGATCAAGGGTTCATCACAAAACTCTTATCTAAAATAATTGAATTTGAAAGGGAGGGTGTTACCTTGACAACTTTTCTCCACATGACTGTTGGAATGTTCGGAAATTTTGTTGAAGCTCACGAAGCTGTGGGTGAATTTCTATTAAACATGCTAGATGACAGAGAGTTGGTGAGAAACTTGAAGGGCAGCAAGTTTGACCTGTTACTTACAGACCCTTGCTGGGGAAATGGAGCCATTTTGGCCAAATATCTGAACCTTCCTTTGGTTTATAATGTTCGCTGGCTGATAACTGGAGATGCTCATCTTGCTGTTGCTCCTTCACCTATATCATATATTCCCATAACAGGATCTGGCAACACTGATAACATGACCTTCATTCAAAGAGTTAAAAACATGGTTTTCTATATAATAACCAAAACACAAAACCACCTGGTGATTAATCTAATATACCAGAAAATGTGTGACAAATATCTTGGGCCTGATAATGACTACTACCAGTTAATGCTTAATGCAGACCTGTGGCTGATGAGAGTGGACTTTGTATTTGAGTATCCACGTCCCACCATGCCTAATGTTGTCTATATGGGAGGGTTCCAGTGTAAACCTTCTGAACCACTTCCTCAACACCTGGAGGAGTTTGTGCAGAGTTCTGGAGAACACGGATTCATCATCATGTCTCTGGGGACTTTTGTGAGTGAACTTCCTTCTGATTTAGCCGATATGATCGCTGCAGATTTTGCCAAATTACCTCAGAAAGTCATCTGGAGGTATAAAGGTGAAAAACCAGCCACTCTGGGCAACAACACTTTACTTGTGGACTGGATGCCACAGAATGATCTCCTAGGACATCCAAAAATAAAACTGTTTGTGGCTCATGGAGGAACAAATGGAGTCCAAGAAGCTATTTATCACGGAGTCCCAGTTGTAGGTCTCCCTTTGTTTTTTGATCAGTATGACAACCTGCTGAGACTGAAAGACAGAGGAGGGGCAAAGATTCTTACATTAGCCACAGTGGACAAAGACAACAATTTCCTGGAGGCCATTCAGGAAGTGCTTAATGAGCCCTCCTACAAGATGAACATGCAGAGGCTCTCCAAGCTGCACAGAGATCAGCCCATGAAGCCACTCGACACCGCCCTCTTCTGGATAGAGTTCGTCATGAGACACAAAGGTGCGGCTCACCTGAAAACAGAGTCCTACAGACTGCCCTGGTATTCCTACCACTCTGTGGATGTCATACTATTTTTGCTAACAGTTTCATTTCTTCTTTTGTTATTGTTTGTTGGGTTAGTATGGTCATGTCTCAGGTTGTGTTTGAAAAGAAAAATGAAATCTGATTAATGAAGAATGCATTGTTTATTTTCATGTATTACAGACAATATGTCTGTTCTCACCTGAGAACAGAGTCCTACAGACTGCCCTGGTATTCCTACCACTCTGTGGATGTCATACTATTTTTGCTAACAGTTTAATTTCTTCTTTTGTTATTGTTTGTTGGGTTAGTATGGTCATGTCCCCACCACTCTGTGGATGTAGTTTTGTTCCTGGCTGGAACTGTGCTGCTCGTGCTTTTAACTGGTTACATCTTGATGAGGTGTTTATATTGTTACATTGTGTAAACCTAAAGTGAAGCATGACTAATCATTCAAGGGATATACATTTTGATATGAATATAAGATTAATTTAACTGCCCAGTTTAAAAAATTAAAAATTTTGACAGTTAAGCAAAGCCTTATTTTGTAAAAATTTAGCATTTTGTTTTTTGAATTTGTTGATATTCATATTTTTGTAAAATATTTCTATTAATAAAATGGATATTGTGAGCTACTTTATGACCAACACTGTTCAAATAAAATTAATGTGAATCAACTTTATTTGTCTCAGTGTGTGTGTGTGTGTGTGTGTGTGTGAGAGAGAGAGAATGTTTTTTTGTATGCGGTGTGTCATGTTGTGCCCCACCCTTTGTTTATGCCCAGTTTTGTCAATCGTGGATCATTTGAAAAACAAGAGTTGAGCTGTAGCACTTTTTAATACTACATCTCACAGTAGCAGCTTCTCAATGACTTTGTAAGAGAAGGGACTCCGGTCCCTCTAATGAGTCATGTTGCAGTCCCTGCTCCAGGGACTGCAACATGACTCATTAGTGTATGACGATCTTTACCAAGAGGAAGTTTCTTTACCTCAAGGATGTGCACACAGCATGATCTTTTTATTACAAAAGTGTAAGACGAAGCCATCTTAAGTCTGAGTGAATGTCATTGTTTTGTATTTTTCATCCTTCAAGCACCCAAACAAAGATTCAGTAGGGTGAAATGCATTCATTCTTAATATTTTTACAGCTTTTAAATGCACTTTTAAATGCACTTCACTTCTAATATAATGTCTAACATAATTTTGTCTCATTGCACAATATTTCATAGGACAAGCTGTACTGACAAAGCATTATCCATATTACATCAACTCTTTATTGTTGATAACACTGCAGTTCTGAATGATTTCCCTGGGGAGCAACTACCCTGGCGAAGAGAAAAGAATGTGATCCAACTGCCATGAGGGTGGGACAAAAGAAACCAGGAAGTATTTCACAGTCTAGCTGCTGTGACTGTTGCTGACTTTGTTTAGGTTGGGTCCAGAGAATTTGACACATTGGCATTTAAAGAGCCTTTGGTCACAGACAAAATGGGTGAGTGATCTTTGATTACAATTGTTTCTATCTTTTTTCAGTTGACATAAATAAGTGGGATGAAGATTTATAGTGAATTGCGTTCATTGTTGCAGCAAACATTTGATTAAGGAAATGCATGATATGCATGAAATGCATGGACTTTGTCATACATCGTGAGAGTGTGTGTCTGTGTGTGTTTTAGAGAGAAAATCTTGAATCTTTCTTTAATGCAGATTGAACACAGTTATGGTGATAAAAACATGTCTACGTAGCGACATTAGGGCTTAACACAGAGTGCATGCTGAGCTCTTGGCACTAAACAGCATTCTAAATTTGATGAGAGGGGCTCCATGTGCTACATCCCCGTGAGGGTGGTCAGAAGGAATTTTTGCAAACACAAAGGGAGATAAAGGGAGATAATGAAAAGGAACATCACTGTAGCACTCTGAGGCAGGCTGGTTTATCATTGCAATGGAAAATTACTGCTTCTTCTATTTTTGCTTATTCCTATTTAACCTCATCTATCCAGTCTTGCATTCCTACTAAAAAATATTGAGTAAATGCCTGTCTGGGCGACTCAGAGACACACTCATACACAGCATTCCAGCTGTACATTTTCCAAGCAAGGCTCTCGCACCCAAGGTCTAGTGTTCCTATAATACAGATACACATGTTTCACTCTTTATCAGACTCAGTGTGATCACTCAACTGAAGTCGCAGGGGACTGATCATCGGAGGGCCTAAGACCTGAGACTGGACTAGCTCAGTACTGCGATTTATAACAGTGAGAATCTGAAAACTGAACAAAGAAAAAAAACTAAACTGTGGAATACTATTGGTGAATAAGCACATCATTTTGGGCTGTTTAACAGAACTGTGTTCCGTGTTTTGAACAAGGTTTGGTAGGGAAAAAAGAGAGAGGAAAAAGGTTGAGAATTTAATAGAACTAAGACAGCAGCTCAAGAGTGGTCACATTATTTTGAGTATATTAACATTAAATATTTCCTTGGTATTCCTTAAGGGAGTACTTTGGAGATTATTTGAAGATACATGCTGATAAAGACTAACATCTCTAAATCTCTTATCAAATAATTACATTTCCAAATATCTTACAATTGGGAGGTGGGGAGACAAAGAAAATAGCCCCTCTGCAGATATGGAACCAACATACAATCCCTGTGTTCAATACAATCTGGACCTGAAGGTTGAGCAACAGGAATACGCCTCTGCTATTTACACATTGACACACTGTTTCCACACACACACACACACACCGCATATGCTTTTTTGCATAAAACATGTGACATCACATCCATTCCAGTTCTACAGGCAGTCCCTAAGACTCTGTGGGCCACAGGATCTGTTGTCATCACCCCAAAATATGACCATAGGCCTCACCAACCACAATATCCTGTTACAAAGGCAGCCATCATGGCATTACAGCAGTTTTAGTGATTTACTAAGGGCAGGTGTACTTATTCTGTGTGAAAACTCTCTTGAATGCACATCAATTTATGTGGTAAAACGCCCCCAGTGCTGAATACCGACATCGACACAACTAGCAGACAAACAACGACACAATGACACACACACTCAGTGTGAGACACTGAGTAGAGGAGCTGCTCCTACTACAACAACAATGAAGGGATGAGGTAACAGGAAGGGATGAGGAAGGGATGAAGTAACAGTGGCCTCCTCCTCCAACCCTCCTCCAACAGTGGCATGCTGAGCTCCAACTATGTGAATTGATGTATGCGATGTAATTTTCATTGTATCATTTATACTTTCGTTGTTATAATATGTCAGAAAGGGGGAAGTTGGAATGAAAATTACTTATTATTCTATTACTGCTTATTGTTATTTACCTTACCTTACCTTGTGTCATCTATCTAGCCATCCAACATGGCTAGATAGATGACGCAGTATGTGCACACATTTTCTGGATTTGTGTGATAACAGCTCTCTTTTCTTGTTGTTTTTTTCTGGTTACATTTCAGATTGCACCTTTTGAGAAAATTTTGAAGATGATTTTGTCACTGGCTTCCATCATCTCTCTTTTGGCTGTTATTATTCCTTACGCCTGTGGTGGGAAAGTCCTGGTGTTTCCACATGATGGCAGTCACTGGGTGAACATGAAAGTGCTCGTCGAGGAGTTGCATTCAAGGGGACACGCTGTGACGGTCATTCGGGCTGCAGACAGCTGGTACATCAGTGAAACGTCTCCACATTACAATACTATCGCAGTGGATGTTGCTGGTGGTGCGAATGAGGATTTTTTCCGTCTTTTTGTCTCCGAAGTTATCAAAATTAAACGAAGCAAAGGGTCAGCTTGGGCCCATTTTGCTTTGAGCATGGAGTTAAAAGACAAGTTTTCTGAATTACACAAGATGGTGTGTCAGTTGGTAGAGTACATGTTTGAAAATAAAGAGTTAATGAGGTCCCTTCATGACAACAAGTATGATGCGGTTTTGACAGACCCTGCCAACGGAGGAGGAGTAATGCTGGCTCACTACCTTGGGTTGCCATTGGTGTTTAATGCTCGATGGACTGTTCATGGTGAGGCCCATTTTGCTATTGCCCCCTCTCCACTTTCCTATGTCCCGCTTCCACCTTCAGAATTAACAGATAAAATGACATTCTTTGAGAGGGTCAAAAACATATGTTTTTACACCATGAGGATGCATCTGTACAAACAGATAGCTCAACAACATTATTCTGTGTTGTCAAACCGCTACATTGGTCCAGATGTGGACTACTTCTCCCTGTTTCAAGCAGCAGACCTGTGGCTGATGAGAGTGGACTTTGTATTTGAGTATCCACGTCCCACCATGCCTAATGTTGTCTATATGGGAGGGTTCCAGTGTAAGCCCCCAAAACCTCTGCCTCAACACCTGGAGGAGTTTGTGCAGAGTTCTGGAGAACACGGCGTCATCATTATGTCTCTGGGGACTCTGATTGGAGAGCTTCCCCATGACTTATCTAATGAGATCGCTGCAGCGTTTGCCAAATTACTTCAGAAAGTCATCTGGAGGCATAAAGGTGAAAAACCAGCCACTCTGGGCAACAACACTTTACTTGTGGACTGGATGCCACAGAATGATCTCCTAGGACATCCAAAGATAAAACTGTTTGTAAGTCATGGAGGAACAAATGGAATCTATGAGGCTATATATCATGGGGTGCCAATTGTAGGCATACCCATTGTGTTCGATCAAGCAGACAACCTCTCCAGACTGAGAGCAAAGGGTGTTGCAAAGGTGATGGATTTATCTGAACTGAATGGGAAAACATTTCAGACTGCCATTCAAGAAGTGCTTAATGAGCCCTCCTACAGGATGAACATGCAGAGGCTCTCCAAGCTGCACAGAGATCAGCCCATGAAGCCGCTGGATCGTGCCGTCTTCTGGATAGAGTTCGTCATGAGACACAAAGGTGCAGCTCACCTGAGAACAGAGTCCTACAGACTGCCCTGGTATTCCTACCACTCTGTGGATGTCATACTGTTTTTGCTAACAGTTTCTTTTTTTCTTTTGTTATTGTTTGTTGGGTTAGTATGGTCATGTCTCAGGCTGTGTTTGAAAAGAAAAATGAAATCTGATTGACAAAGAATGCATTGTTCATGTATTACAGACAATATGGCTGTGATCATGTGAATAGTGAAGGATTATTTTCTTAGATCTTTCAATGTTTTATTTTTGGATTTTGCTTTGAGTTGAATTTCCAACAAAGTTTTCCAGAAAGTACACAAGTCAGAAATTAAACATAACTGCTGTGTGACATCTGTTTGGCCTGAACTATCTCAGAATGTGAAAACTCACATCAAATGCAAACAATCACCAGACTCGTATAGTGACTTCATGAAATTAGCCAAGATCCAATTTTAACTCCTTTATATTTTTCTGTATATAACATTAAAAACGGTATCAAAAACTAATCTGAATGAAGGTTTGCTGATACTTTTATCAGGTTATGCTGTTCAGTCACTTACAGTATTGTTCTAGGCTATTTAAATAAAATAATCAGCTATTAAAAGTCTCTTTTCAGACAACAAGTAAACACGTATCTGAGTATTGCAGGGCACATTCCAAAAAACGATCACATCATCAAGGCATATGTAGCTGTAGCTTTTTGAGGGAGAATGAATTATAGAATTAAAATAAAATTGGTAAACTGCAATGTTTTAACAGTCTCAGCCATTTATTCAACTAAGACTTCTGACACAGGCTCATAATCTTGCATTTTTCAAAGGTCTTGTTTTACAGCCATTTAGTTTTGCCACAGATATTTGAAAGAGAGGTAAATGCTGTTGACTATCTTTACTCCACTTTACACTTTCTTATCAACTGTACCATTTTAAAACCATTAAATTACAGTGCCAAAGTCCTGCTCAAGCTGCAACCCAGAGGGACGAGCACATGCTCTGCTCACGGGCAAAGGAGAAGGACTGAAAAAAATTGACTAAGGTAACATTATATTTAAATCTTTTGTCAACAGAAAGTACTGATAAAGTAGCTATTTTGGGATTTGAATTTCAGCTTATTTCCAGAAGTTAATTTTTAACTGGCATGGAATATATTTCTTATATTGTTCAAATAGTTTTGATTCTCTCAGATACAGTAAAAATGAATGGTATATGGAAAAAAAATAAGTTACAATGCATACACGTGTTAAATTAAAGGCAAACGTAAACACCCACTTGTGCAGCAGGCTATACATTCTACTACACAAATTATTGTTAACCACCATTTTAAGAGATCTTGCTTGTATTCAAAAATATGCTTTTTTTTCCAAATGTAGAAAAAAAAATGAATTGGCCATGGATCTGGATCACTCTCTGCTTGCTCTGTCCAACAGTGGTTTATGGGGGGAAAGTCCTTGTTTTTCCAGTGGATGGGAGCCACTGGGTAAACATGAAAGTCATTATTGAGGAACTACACTCAAGAGGCCACCAGGTTTCTGTTATGCGAACATCAGACAGCTGGTACATCAAGGAAAACTCCCCTTTCTATACCTCAGTTACACTTGAAGCTGAGTCTGGATTTGATGAAGAATTTTTATCAACATTTGTGGCCCAGTTGCTTAAAATCCAGAGGGAAGGGAAGTCTGCCTGGACACGCTTAAAACTGGAATTGGAACAAATACAAAAGAGCTCTGAGATGCACAGGAACATCTGCAAAATGCTTGAGTTGCTTTTTGAAAACAAAGATCTGATACAGTCATTGCAGGATGCTAAATATGACCTTGTCCTTACAGACCCTGCTTTACCAGGGGGTGTTATAATTGCCCATTACCTTAAGTTACCTCTTGTTTTCAATGTAAGATGGACTACTCATGGAGAAGGCCATTTTTCAATTGCACCTTCTCCTCTTTCTTATGTTCCATTGACAGGGACTGAGTTATCAGATAAAATGAGCTTTCTTGAGAGGCTTCTTAATGTCATGAGTTTTGGCTTCTTAACTTATGAAATTTCACAGTATGTCGCACCAAATTATATTGCCTTAATTGAAAAATATTTAGGTCCAGATGTGGACTACTTCTCCCTGTTTCAAGCAGCAGACCTGTGGCTGATGAGAGTGGACTTTGTGTTTGAGTATCCACGTCCCACCATGCCTAATGTTGTCTATATGGGAGGGTTCCAGTGTAAGCCCCCAAAACCTCTGCCTCAACACCTGGAGGAGTTTGTGCAGAGTTCTGGAGAACACGGCGTCATCATTATGTCTCTGGGGACTCTGATTGGAGAGCTTCCCCATGACTTATCTAATGAGATCGCTGCAGCGTTTGCCAAATTACCTCAGAAAGTCATCTGGAGGCATAAAGGTGAAAAACCAGCCACTTTGGGCAACAACACTTTACTTGTGGACTGGATGCCACAGAATGATCTCCTAGGACATCCAAAAATAAAACTGTTTGTTGCCCATGGAGGAACAAATGGAGTCCAAGAGGCACTCTACCATGGAGTTCCTATTCTAGGACTTCCATTGATTTTTGATCAGCGTGATAATCTCCTCAGAATTGAAATAAGAGGGGCAGGAAAGATAATTGACATCTTTACTTTGAATGAAGAAACCTTCTTTCAGGGTATTCAGGAAGTGCTTAATGAGCCCTCCTACAAGAAGAACATGCAGAGACTTTCCAAGCTGCACAGAGATCAGCCCATGAAGCCACTCGACACCGCCCTCTTCTGGATAGAGTTCATCATGAGACACAAAGGTGCAGCTCACCTGAGAACAGAGTCTTACAGACTGCCCTGGTATTCCTACCACTCTGTGGATGTAGTTTTGTTCCTGGCTGGAACTGTGCTGCTTGTGCTTGTAACTGTTTTCATCTTGATGAGGTGTTTATACACCACACTGTATAAACCTAAAGTGAAACGTGACTAATCATTCAAGGGATATACATTTTGTACATTCATTTTTTTTTTTTTTTTTTAAATGTAGTAATATCATTACAAACATTGATTTTGATCATTTTGAAATTAAACTGCGATTAAATTCCTTTGGATGTGATGCTTAAATATTATTATGGAGTTTTGCTTATTATTTTAGGCACCCCTACTGCCTTAGGTATTTACGCTGTCAACAAAAAAAAAGTAAAGGTGATTTTTTTTTCAAATCACTAAAAGTTTAACTAAGAATACCCTTATAACATTTCCTTAAAATATGTGAGACAAGAAATTGTTGGCTGAGTTATTTGTACTGTTATTTGATGGGGATGGCAGAGATATGTTGTCCAGTTCATTGAGGTGGTGGTTTGAGTCTAATAAGAAAAAGACAATGAATTTAAATAATTTAGTGTTTCATATTTATTTATTTTATCCACAAGGAAGAGCACATATGTTTAAGGCTGATTATCAGTACTCTGGGTAAAAAAATATTTCATCTCTTTGACAGATAATTTTTCTTCAAAGGTTGGCAATATTTAAGAAATATATGTATATTCACATCGACATTCACCACACTTTCAATATATCAATTTTTGTCTCAGAAATGGCATGCACACTTAAAATCTTTTTGTTATTTGTTAACTTATTTCTCATTCCTCTTTGACTGTTATGATTGTTGCCCAGTTTCACAGGTAGGGATATTTACTGCAACATTTCACTTAAGCAAGTAAAACAGACTGTATTTATAGTCAACTTCATCAGTAGTGCAAAGGACAGTATGCAAGCTGATCTTCACTCAACCAGTACATGTCGTGGGTATATTAGTAGAGTGCCATAATGTATACCATTAATCTACTGCATTTGAGAAAATGCACCAATCTTTGCCTTTTTATCACAAAGGAACAACTGGCTCAGGATGGTCAAAGTACATTTTGGACTAATGAGGGAGGGTCCTTTGATAGCTGCATGTTATTTATGGTGAATACATTGGACCTGGAGCTGTGAAATATAATATCTGTGTCTTAAGAGAGTTGCAATTGTGGCTTGGTCTCCCTCTCTTGTACTCCCTAAAGCTGTCCCTGGACATGGATATGTCTCTGGGGACTTTTGCTGGTGAACTTTACCATGATAACGACAGACTGAGATATCCAAGGCATTTCCCAAATTACCTCCAAATGTAATGAGAGTGATAGAGAAGCTACTCCAGGCAAAAACTCATTCAAATAAAAAAGTTAATTTTTTGTGAATAAAAACCGGAAACCGGAACGAAATTAGTGTAAGTCTGATGAGCCTCAGTTGTGACTATATTTGCCTGAATAGGAATTTGACACCCTGCTGTGTCTAAAAGTGTGGGGAGCTGTGAGGATAAGGACAGCAACTTCCTCGGGGCCATACAGGAAATCTTGAATAAACCCTGCCACAGGATGAACATGCAGGGTCTGCCCCAATTTCTACACTTAATGGGCTTAACTGGGGCATGAGCAATGTTGTAAATAACAAGTCATACAAGACAGAACAGAAATACTGCTGCAAGTGCCGGACCTGACAGGCATGTAGAAAATCTCTAGTCTGCAGTGGATGTCCTAAGATACAAAGGTGCTGCTCACCTGAAAACCAGGAGAAAATCTCTCTTCTGTTACTTACTCTGCAAATAAATAAACCAGCAGAATACCCAAAGACCGCATGTTTTGGTTGTGCTAAGGTAAGGATTGTGCTACTAGGACATGACTGTACAAAATCCCAGAGGGTTTTTACTTAAATAAATAAATTCTTTTATTACAAAACAATAAAAAAACATGCTGCAAATAATGATATAGACTTTTTTTTGCCTACATCCTACTTTCGGCTGCTTGCAGGCCTGATACAAGACATTATACACATGATTTTACATCTCTAGCTGTCATAAAGGTCAATCATTATCAGTTCAGTCAGTTCAGATTTATCACTGGTAAGTAGCATTAGAGATGATGCGGGTCCAACCCTATGTAAGACATTTGTTACCTATGAGTAAAAACATTTCAAGGTAAATTCCACTTTGTTAGAACATTTTCAGAACAGGTCAACTAATATTAGTCAGATCGATATTAGCTGCCTGGTGGATTCCACTTGTCTTATTGTAGGTAATACAAAAGGCATGAAAAACTATCCAGGGAAAAAAAAATGAAATGCTATTTTCAAGGTTTAGAAAGTTGTACAGAGAGAAAGAGAGCAGTACTGACTGAGTATCTCATCATCAGTAGCAAATTCAGTTCTCAAAATCTGATGTGACAAAGCCAAATTTCACTTTAGAGGAATAATTACATATTTTGGGAAATGCACTTATTCACTTTCTTGCTGTGAGTTAGAGAAGATCAAAACTAATCTTGTGTGTGTACACTAAATGTAAATCTCAGCTTAACATAAAGACTGGAAAAAGAGAGAAGGGGAAAGATAGATGGTCTATCAAAGATTTCCTATTTTATTGTCTTCTACTTATTATTTACCTATTATTTATTACCATTTATTTGCACAGTCTGCTGTATTCTCTTTTCAAAAAGTGATTCCTTAGTGATTCATAACTACCGTGCAATGAATCTTGGGAAAATTGGGCCCTAAAGGATCTGCCCATTCTTTGTTGACTGGGAAATGAAGGCTGCATTTAAAGGAGCCTTCGGAATGGCACAGCTTTGACGTGCTACTTAACGCATCGGTGGTCTTCAGATGCAGCCATCAAAGGATGCAGCCCTGCAACTGAGACCCAACTTATTCCTTGGCCGAGCACAGTGACCTTCTGGAGTCTGTGCTGGTTGCCTGGCAACTGTTCCCAGTTGAGGAATAATCTTACCTCCCATTAAACATGGAATTAACATTTTTACACTTTGGTTTTTGTATGGATCAAACAATCAAGATATAACAGATAAATTACAGGTGCTGGAAGGTGAATCTTGTTGCCTTTGGACACAGCCAGACTGCATGTTCCCAACTATTTCGACTCTTTGCTAAGCTAAGCTAACTGGCTATTGGCTGTAGCCTCATATTATGCAACCATTGGTGGCATCAATTTTTTCAGCAAAAAAGTGAATAAGGGTATTTCTTGTTTCAAACTAGTCTTTTAAAGACTGGTAAAAGCTAGTAACTTGTTGCACTGAAGTATCAGACTTGCGCAGGCACAGCACTGGGTACACATTCACAGACACAACAGAGAAAGTAACAGAATCACTCTTTTCACTTACATCTATATTCACGCAGCCTCATATGGCAGTGTCATTGGCCACCACTGTCCAGTTCTTATAAGAGGTCACTTCGTGACACAAGTCACATTTAAGTCTCTTCAGGGTATTTACAAAGCGTCCATGCCAGCAGGGCAGGTGGGCAGTGTAAGTCCTCTCATGATGTCCTGGTCCGTAGAGAGCTCATCCTGAGCACAGTGAGCTCAGCTACATCTGCATCCTGCATCTCCACCTCTTGTTGGCAGCTCTCTCTGATTACATACACTACGAGACCCACACAGATGAAAATGAGGAGGACTATGCCTATAACCTGGGGTACAAAAGAGTAAAGCAACACTTTGTTTAGTAGATAAACAGAGAAGGTATATATTTGGTAAAACAAAGTCTATTAACACAGCTATATTGCCCCCTAAAAAGTGTAATTGTTTGACTTTATGGATATATTCTCCACAGTGCCTTCTCTGACAGGGGAGGTGTTTTCTCTCCACCTATCCTACAAAGCTTCTGTAAACTAGCAAATATTCATCTCACTCACCTGAGAAAAAACAAACAGCTGCTGTGAGCGGAGCATTAGTTCTTGTGGGGTGACATCTCCCTCATTAATTGGCTCACACCACTTCTGTGGAGCTGCCTTGTCAACTAGTACAAATCTACCCTCCCAGTCTGTCATAGCACAAGCAAAGTATTGGCCATCGAGGAACAACAAAATCAGCCACACGATAGCAGGGACAAAACTGGAGAGAGAAACAGTCTTCCTGCACCACGTATCACATCTGCATCCTTGAATGATCAGCATCAAGGTGAAGGCCATGACAGCAGGAATGACAAAGAATGCGGATGAAAACACTCCGTTCCATGTAGGGTTGCAAGGACACTCAAACTCCAGCTCCACCAGCTTCTCTAGTCCCATGAGGATAAAGCCAAAAGCCACATTTGACACCAGAGGACTGTTGCTAAGTTCATTTTTCAGCCTGGTAAGCCATTGTTGTCTACTTTCCATACTAGATTGACCGAAAAATGAAGACAATCGTTGTAAAAAGCCCAAAAGAGGGTCCACCGTTGTGAACACATTGGCAACAGCTAAGTGATGCGTAATTAACGCATCCAGGGGTAAGTTTTCCCCTCGGGCAAAATGCCACACTTCCACTCTGATTGGTTTTGAACAAAGGAGGGTGTGCCGTCTGCTCTGACATTTCTCTGGCTGATTGGTCTGCGCAAGGTTTCAGGTGGGGTTACATTTCAAATGTGGTCTCTCACGGACAAAGTGGAGGGAGGGCTGTAAAGTGGAGGGAAGTTTGTTCTGCAGCTGAGCACAGACTGGCCCTCCGCAACAGTGCAGCAAAAAAGGCATGCAAGGAGGTGTAGGCATATATCACAGAGTGAGTCTTTACATGGAAGAATTAAGCTGCAGGCCCAAATCCACACTGAAACTAAACTAAATTGTGAATCATGACAATCAAAAGGATTTTTAATTAAAGAAAGGACACAGAGTTGACCTCTTGAAACTACAAGTCTGGTTATAGATATATCAAGTTCTAAGATGTTTTTTCTTTGCTTTTCAGTTGCCTGCAATTTAAAAATGAGATGCTTAGAAACTCTTTTCTGTTTACCTCAACTAGCCACATGAGGGCGCAAGCGCAGCAGCACATGTTACAGGACAGAGCGGATTACAGGAGGCCATGTTGAACTTCCAGGGGAGATGTGGTTCATACAGCTTGAGAACACCCAGGCCACTGATGTGATGACATAATTTATAAATGACCTTAGTGAGTTCAAGAGCATCACCATAATCTCCTCACATTAAAACCTGGCGAGAGCGAGTGCTCAGGGCACCGTGAAACAAGCGTGGAGGGATGAGACTGGCCTTCAGTTCATGTCCATAAACCTTGAAGGCTCTTTTTTCCAATGCAGCTCCTCGAATCTTGTTTTTACACATATTTGTGACCTGCTAAACATGCTTTTGAAAAATCTGACTTGACTGCTGGTAGTAAACCAGTTGACAATGCATAGGTTAGGTTGCATTAATATTGCAAGAGTTGCAGGACAGAGTTTGGAAATCATAATGGTGGGCACTGTATTTGACCTACTGTATGAGCAGGAGTGTTGCATTTCAAAATGACATGTGGACGAAATGTGCACATGTAATTTCATAATGATAATAATAATTATATTAATAACAATAATAAGAACACTTCAAACTTATCCGCGGTCAAGCAAATGCAGGCTGTGGAGCTGCATAATAACTGCCTGAGTCCACAACATTAATACGTGCTATGTAATGAGCGTTTGTATGTGTGCGTGTGAGCGTGTGTGTGTGTTTTTTATCCACGGCTGTGAGCGCATAGGGCACCCGCAGCTTGCCGTTCCTGCCGTTGGTGACCTACCAGCATCTGCTCCTTTTTTTGGTATTAAAATAGACCGGTGCTGATAACGGACTTATGTTGCGACTATATCACTTCCCGTTGGGAACGCATGTGTGCGCCACTTTCATTTTAATCACCGAACCGTGACCGCGAGAGCGCAAATGCGCATCGCTCTGCGCATCTTTGAATCTCCAGAACTACACTGTGGACAATCTCCCTGACATCCAGAGACCTCTCCTCCGCAATCCGACGAGGCTTCTTCGCCGCCTATGGCTGCACATCGGCATCGCTGAGCCGCCTGGCCTCATCCCGGACCCTTCACCCATCGCTGTCCTCCGAAGGTCTTTGAATAAGGAGAAATTATACAAACATTTTTTTTTCCTTTAAAATTATACTCGGCTGACTATTTTTTAAAGACCCCGGTGCTATGCAGGGCCCATCGCTCTAGATCTTGTGATCAATACACGAGCTCTCCTCCCACATTCGTCCGAGCGAGACCCCGGTCCTACTTTCACCGAGCACCCGACAATGCATCCTCACGCAGTGGGGCTGGCGGTGGTCCTCCTGGGGAACTTGATGCTGCCTTTCGCCTCGGCTCAGAACGGTAAGAAAGCAGATGTGACCGCGGCTGCAACACTGTAAACATCGCGCTGAGGGAAAGTGACTTGACTTGTGCGAGGACGCCCGAGCGAAATGTTTCGGGGAGAGGATTTTTGAGAATGACTGCGAGAAAGCCTCCAACTACTATACTATACTGTAGTTTTACGCATCTGGACAACAAGGCCAGAGTTAGACGCCAACAAATCTCATTCACTCACCGACCACACGCCGTAGCCTTCACGGAACTCCGAACCGAGAGAACGTTGAGAAAACAGACGTTCTGGTGACATTGTTTGCAAGGTTATTTTATTTGTTGCCATCTGAGTAGCTACAGTGTAGATGCGTCTGCGAGAGGAATTAACTGTCACTGTTTGGACAAGTGTGTGTCAAATTTGTTTTAAAAGAGACAAAGAGGGACGTTGCTGGGAACAAAACTGAGGCTATTTCCATACGGTCAGTATATAACCTAGGGGGTGAAGGCAAAACGGTCAGTGTGCAGTTTGTTTCCTTAAAGGGTGGTGTCAGGCAAGGCTAACCTGCTGATCAAGTCCCGTCCACACCAAACACAGGCTAAAGACTCGCCCACAGTTTTTTAAATACCGTAAATACCAGGCTCCTTCTGTATCACAGGTGTTGCATCTGTTCGACTGACAAAGCTGTTATGCCACATTTTCCTCTAATGCCACCTTAAGTGGAACTTTCTGTCGTGCCCAACTGCTCCAGTCTTCAGTTAATGCAAAATTAAATAGAAAATTAACATCCTTATTTCCTCATCCGATTGTCATTCATGGCATGTGCGAGCACCAGATGTTTCTTCTCTGCAAATATCCGAGTAAAGTGAGGGAGAGATTTGGCTGACAGACATTCCGAGCAGCAAAGGATGTTCACTTGTGGATTTGATTTCAAAAGTTCATTAGCTTTGCATTAATCATAACAGAAGCCAGTATAATGTGGTTTAAATGAATGCTGTTGGGTGTTCCAGGCTGTCCTCCTCTGATACGGCATGTCCTGTTTTCAAATTCTGTTGAATCACATCAGCCAGAGGGGGCACACAAATCAGCAGACATTCACGGAATGAAACTAGATTCTTTTTTATCTTTATTTTTTTCAGGTTTTTTTGTAAAGAGCCCCAATAGCTTCCTTGAGCAGCCCTGATAAGTTGATGCCTTAGTATGCAAATGGAATCAGTCTATTTCAGTTTTGGTTAACAAAATAATCACCGCCTTTCTTTCTTTTTAAGAAGCTGCTGCGCCCACATGTCAAGACCCCGTGTTGACAAATCAATGTCACTGAAAGCAACTAATCCACCTTCAGAGCAAAATAAAACAGAGAATTAGACTGCATAACTTTGAATTTTAATGCTTAATGTCCACCTCGTCTTTCCTGGGGGATAATCGGACACCCACAATGCAAGACTTAATAAGACGTGCATTTTGATGATAAACCTCACTCCAGCACTGGCCCACCTTTAGACGGATTTCATTTTTCAAGTATTTGAAATGCAGAATGCTTGAGGTTACACAAGTCTGAACAATGAAAGTGTAATTTATTGCTACTCTGTTACTGTGTAATACCAGTTGCACAGAATATGCAGAAATGAAAGAAGCACAGTAAATGTAGATGATTTTACTAGAAATCATAGGCTCAGCCTGTATCTCTGGCTCATCACCACAGCAGTTGTATACCAAAATATTATCTCTTTCTTTTTTGTTGATTTCTCCAGGGTGCATAGTGGTAAAAGTGTGCGTCTTTGTGTATATGTGTGTGTGCAGTGAGGTATTCTCTGATCTTGCTATCTGGAAAACCAAATACCCAGTAAGCCTTCTATCGTTTGATAAAGTCCAAGCAAAGGCATTCCAAACACTTCCTGTGGTCTTTGCCCAGCCTTAGTGCCCACTCACTGAGGCCCAATTCACACCACAGACACACACACACACACACACACACACACACACACACACACACACACACACACACACATATACTGTACAGCCAGGGTTCAATGGGAGACAGACTGGTGCCATCCAGTCACTAAATGTGTCCATGCTTCATATGTCTTAGGTTGGGCTAATACACAGATGCATTTCATTTCCTGTAAATAGACCCTGCATTTATTACACAGTTGTAATAAGCTATAGTTGGTGTTTAACACCAGGTAATACTCTGATATTTGCTCACATCGTCTGTGCCCAAAAGCCATTTCATTTCTGTCTCAAAGTTCAGATTAAGGGTAATCGGTGCATGGCTTCTTACACAATCCTAGATTTTTCCTCTGCTATTAGAGTTCAGAGAGTGATGTGGGCAGAATAATAATTATAAGTGAATGAGATGTAATCACCGCATCTGGGAAGCAGAGGGAATTCATGCCATTATTTCCTCATATTGCCTGCTATAGGTGGCCAGTTTCTGCGACACATATTTGGAGGACTCTAAATAGCATCCGTCCATTCTGCCTCGTTTCTATTTTTACCAGCGAGACACAGCACCGAGAACTGTGGCTTTAAGGTCCTTTTGTGAAAGTGAATCCATTAACTCTTAATGGACGGCCTCCCTGTGCACAGCTGCACAGCCTTCTAAAGACTCGCAAAGGTGGCTGTGAACACTTAAAGCCGAGAGATGATGCAAAGAAAAATATAGGCTGTTGATAAGGTGCAGCTGACCTCAAGAAGTGCTTGGGTGTCTTATATAATTTCCCAATACAAAGCATGTGGCTTTGCCGACTCTGTTCTTGTATTATTACTGCCTGTGTGTGTCAAGATAACCTCTGGGGTCATGAGCTGATATTATTACTTCCACGTTAAAAATCCAGCCAACCAGCACCTAAGTTAGCAGCTGATTAAGACTGGGCACGCACAGCAGCAAAAAAGATTAGCTCTTCTCAAGGTTACGCCCTCAGAGTATAAAGACATGAGGTACAGAAAGCTATGCCCACATGTATTGCAATATGCACTTCACGCCAGCACTTCCATTTAAGGTAAGCTGTTACCTCTACTGTATGCAGCAGTTTGACCATTATTGTGAGTCTGGAAAATATGCTGCAAGAGCAACGCCAGCTCGTGCACTGAGTCATGCTTGTGCAATCTGATATGGACTGCACTGATTAGGGGCAGCGTCACACAGTATAAAACCCACTGCAGGCATATACACTGATGCACGGTTGTAAGGTGAGCAGTGTTTGTTTATTTTTAAATTGTGATTTGTCAAAGGAAGGTTATAGCTGAGGATGCATGCTGTATTCTCTTTTCAGCACCATCCTGCTTCACATGTATACAGCTACACACATTTCGCTGCTGGAAGTTCCCCGGGTTGGCCACACCCCTGCAGGACTGGCTGCTCTGTCAGGGCAGCTGAGGTCAAGTGTTCTGCACAAGGGCAGCTCAGAGATATAATAATCAGAGTGGTCACTTTCATTTAAACCTGGCCTTATTTTCCGCCCCATCCACCTGAGGTGTTTCACCTGGTGATGTAGCAGATACAGGGTTGCCATTTTTTAAACTACAAACTGATGTTAGCTGGTATTCAGTCATCTACATTGACAAATTATAATACTTTGAAGTATGTGGGAGACTGGGGAATAGCATTCATCACCCATGAAGAAAACGATGGGGGAAGACACTCCCCTGGAGTTGTAGGGTTTTTTTTCCCTATTTTTGAATGATCTTGTTATTTCAGTGATGAAAATCAGTGTTCTGTGACCCTTCTATCTCTGTGCTTCTCGGGTTTTACATCAAATCATTTGAATTTCCCTTTTTTGACCTCTGAAAGAGAACTAGGAAGTGTTCCCTGGTTGTGATTAGAGAACGGGATTAGAGCATTTCTACCCAGCACAGGGGTTATTGGGATTTAAATCTCATTAAACTGTTGCCTCTCTTCTACGATCTAAGTGACAGGCTCAAGTATTACCAGTCAAATGGAAATGGTCGGCCCACATGTCACCTTTTCTCTGGAAATTCAGATTTGCAAATAGGCAATGCTTTAACACATTGCACCACCGCCGTGACATCAAAAAAAGTAGCTCGCTTGCCAACATTATGCCGTGAAGTAGAGGGAGATTTTCCACATTACTGGGTAAATGACCAAGCCTCAACGCCCACATACAGCCTCACACCACAGATTAATAGAATAAATACGAGGCTGTGAAGGTGAAATGACATAGCTTATAGTAAAACACGTAAGAAAACATAGAAAATGTACAAAAAAAGGTCAAGTCAACATCTAAAATTTACCTCACTAAAGAATCAACTGCAATACATTGTGAGAGAGAGAGGAGAGTGTGTGTATTGAAAAGATGGGCTGACCAGTTAATTAGCAACACAATTACATGCCTTTGACTGCTAAAAGAAGACACAGTGATGAGTGATGCACATCAGCAGGGCTGTGTGCGCATGCTCACTTCTGCGTCGGGTTGCAGGTATTTGTATTAACTTTGGAGATTAACACGAGAAATCACCAACAGGGAGCCCAGCAGTAGAGAAGGATAAAGACAGGGTTACTTCCCTGAAAATCAGGAGCATTGCTGGGTATGCATACTGTGCTCAGAGCTTCCTTGAATAAATCATCACACTCTCTCTGACACAAATTTAGCTGCATATGCCAAATCAAATACTCTCAGTGTATTTGAAGTTCTACAAATACTTGGTCAATGTTTTTTTAAGCAAATAAACAGTTTTTAACTTTAATTATCAGAACAGATCAGCTTCAACTCTAAATGGAGTGTAAACATTGTTTCACTTGTGCGCTTTGTCAAACATGTTGGCAAAGAATAGAAACCGTTACATGTTTGGCAGGTAGGAAGTTCATCGAAAAACATAACCAGGTATATAGTTAATGGGCTACTGCATGCAAAACCACAACACAAGACCACATTAACTACCGTCTGGTAGTTTATAATTTAGACAGTTCTGGTAACAAAAAAAATGTGTCCACAAAGCTGGTCCCTTAAATCTGCATGGTGACAAGTTGACTGAGACACTGTAGCAGACCCACACAGGTGTTGTCACATATTTCTGACCTGCCCCTTTCTCAGGATTGTGTGGGCGTGTGCAGACTGGGCTTGACTCCCTGACTCACCTTATTTGTTTTGTGGCACCTGTCAGGGCAGGGCAAGTTATACCTTTATGATTCTTCCTAGGTAAAGGGTGACCTTGACACAGTCCCAGGGCAGTTCTGCCCAACTTCAACGCACAATGAGATTGAAATCAGCTCGGAAAACTGAAAACCCCTGGATCGGTGTGGTTGGTTTTTACATTTTGAAAATTTGTCACCAAGTCATATCCTAATACTTTTCTCAGAGTAAATCAAAAACTTTACTCAGTGGTAATGGAAAAAGTGAATGGCAATACTGTAGCCAATATTTCAATATATACACAGTAGTGAATGAAAGATACAAAAATCTCACCGAGAGTTGCGGCTGTAATCAGCTGTGTCGTACAAGTGACCTCTAAAGGCGCACATATCTATCACAGTGCCATGCAGGTACAACAAAGATGCACCCACACACACACACACACACACACACACACACACACACAGCCTAGCAGATAACCAGCTCAGTGGCCCGAGGGGGTTTCCTACTCGCTGCTTTCTCTGTCTGTGCTATGCGACTGCGGACAGGGATCCAGGTTGTAGGCAGGGAGCTGACTCACTCTCAGGCTATGTGGTGGTGGTGGTGGTGTGTGGCGAACTGTCAGTCCTCAAGGGAGCTCTCCTCTCTACCTACATCAGTGGAGTGTGTAGGCTGCAGCCTTAGACAGAGCTTGTCATAGAAAACTACAGGTTAGTTTGTGATAATATTGGGCACATGTCATATCGGAGTAAAGTGAGCTAAAGGGTGTACGTAAGACACGGCACTGTGAAGGATTTAATTATATTGTGTTGAAAAATTTCTGTTAAACCATCCATGCAAGGAAACATTTGACATCCTCAAATGCCAATTTAAAGAGAGAGAAAGAATGCTTCATCTCTTGATGTGACACCCTCCAGTTTACTGTGGTATCTGCTTCACTAATATTTTAGTATGAATTCATTTCTGTGCTGGTCTTACAAATAACACCTGTAACGTTACAACACACAACAGCCAGAAGCCAAATGGGAAGGTTGAGTTGAAACCGAACATGCTCATGTTAGCTCTGCAGGCATCTGCAATCAGCCACCTTGCCAATTGCTGGCCATATAATGTTGCAAGTATTTCCGAGAAGGAGCAAGACACTCAAGTTTCAGTTCGAACTTTAAAGTCTGCGGTGTTTGATACTAAAAGACAGATTTTAGGTAGAGTCAACAGAGGATGGAGGCCTGATCTACATTTCTGCCAGCTCAGCAGGGCTTTAAGGGGACATTTTGACTTACGAAAGGCTACACTTCATTAGTAGTTCACACACACTGTCATCACCAGCAGCAAGCATTTCCCCCTACATATTCAGCATGTGCACAAACACAACAGTCAACTTATGTTGGAATTACTGTATATGTGTTATTGTGTCCTTTGTCAGTCTGTTGCTGGAGAGCTTCTTATTTCCTGTTTTCATTTGCACATACTGCACAAATACATGTTTGCGAATGCCGTGACTTTGTCATGTGTTGCAGCTTCATTCTGTGTCTTTCAGTCAGCCCTGCTTGGAGCCACTGCTGTCCATACTGTAAATTTTGGAAATGAATGACAAATTTTTGCAAATATATTAAAGTTGTGATAACAGCTTTTTGATGTCCATGTACATTAAGTAGAAAACAAAATTGTGTCAAATAAAAATGAGCCAAACTATTGTGAAAATGAGTGTTTGTTAAGAACTACTAAACTGGTACTGAAGTCAGCACAATTGCCCTTCAGTTGACCACCTCCCTCCTCATTTGCATGAAGGTCAACTGAAGATCTGTCCATCATCCACACCTCCCTTCTTTGCCACTTCTTGACTCCCTGCACACATTTGAAATAGTGCATGAGTTGCTGCCCTGTGTCGTTTTCACTGCCCGTGTAAACTCCTCATTTAAACGATGTGAAAATTGGTGCGCTCACTGGCAGAGTGTTGTCTGTAGTTCGTTCTGTGCGTACTTCTCCTCAGAGCCTCCCTAAGCCTGAATTTAGATTAAATCATCTGTTCCTTTTTCTGATTTAATTTGCCATCACCTTGGAGGACATCCATTACTTTTTTAAGCAGATACGGTGCTGTGATTATGAGCTTTGTATGCGTTGCAGACAATGGTTATATGTGCCATGTGCTGAGCCAATTTACTGTCATGCCAATAATAATAGTAGAGAATGCCATGTTAAATATTCTGTCAAACTGAAATATTGCTTTAAAAGTGTAGGCGGATAGGCTTGGATTCACCCTCTGGGTTATGTGGTGCGCTCGATGGGCCCAGATGTTTCCACAGAAAAGAAACAAATGCTAATTACTCTGCATATCTCCAGGCATCGCACATAGAAACACAAGTTGTAAGCACCTAATATCCTCAGACACATATTCAACTTCATAATCTCTTTTTCCTATCATCTAATTTAATTTCACATCGCTGTGAGTCACAAACTGGTGTTGGGCAACAAGACTTGCTACCATGGCAACTAATTAGAATGCGCGTATTGTTGAGTATGTGAAATATTTTTGGCTGTACTTCCACAGCCCGTTTGAGTCCAGAACAAAGAGAATACTGTCCTCAAGCCTTGCAAACACTGTGCTTCATAGTATAATGGTATTTTTTTCACCTGGCAATTAAACTCTAAATGTAAATGATCTAAATGTGCGTGGGTACGTTTATGGGAGTAAGCTGAACACTGCAGTTGGTGACCCTCCTTCCTCAGGCTTATCTGCTCATGTGTTTATGATACATTCATTCCAGCAGGGCCGACTGATCAGGGAGGGCCTGTAATCTGTTGTATTTAGACACAACACACAGTCTGCCACTCCAGAGACCACGGCCTCTTTGTTCCCATTTCCTCTACAACAATTCAGGGCCGAGTTAAGGCAGTGTATTTCTTTCTGATTTATTTAAGCGCATGTGGTTTACAGCTGACAGGCAGCCGGAGCGGCAGAGAACAGTGTCTGTGGTCCAGGTGATTTGTCATTAGATGAGGTTCATTAAGGCTGGCAGTGTATTGTAGGGGCTAACTACTGATGTGGAACCGGGTCATGAATCAGGCACAGACACAGCATGGTACACTCACAGTTGTGGTAATAATGCTTATGGATCCCAATTCATTATGAATTCCACTCTATTTCAGATTTTAAATGTGCTTCCTGCGCCACATGGCAGTAAGGCAGTCCACCAGCGTCCACACTTATATGAAGTTAATTTTGCTTCAAAAGCCCAAACCAGCTTTGGGATTCCAAAAAAATATTCCAAAATGTCAGGTCATTCAGTGTTAAAGGAGAAGCTGGTTGAACCACCCCGTTCCACTCTTGACCATATGTGAATTTTGAAAAACCTGCTCTTTAAGTCCAGCTTATCCAAAATGAAAGCTGGTTGACCTAATTTCTGGTGTTATCATCAAGAGCTGATATGGATGAAAAGAGATTAGGTTTATGCATGCATACATACTTATATCTATTTGTGATTATTTCTGTGAATTGCTTTCAAGCTTTGAAAATAAAAAAAGATTAATAATTTGAATTGGTATGAGGATTTCAATGTGCAAGTTTTTGTTCAAGAAAAATGTGAGTATTATGGCAAATTAGAATACAGACTTTTAAAACTGATCTCGGCATTATCATTTCCCTAACATGCTCCAATATCATCTGCGAGAATACAGCAGCTGATTATAGGAAAACGGTGACACAAGCAGGCCCTGTGTTTGAATTCGTGCCTGCGTGGGTTTCCTTCAGGATCCCCAGTTCCCTCCCACTGTTGGGTGGCATGCAGATTTTGTGAACTCATGACGCTAAATTGCCAGTAAGGTGTGAAGGCAAGTGTGAATGTCTTTGTCTGTATGTGTTTGTGACAGACAGTCCTGGTTGTGCCCTACCTCTTACCCCGAGTGGGCCATGATAGATTGGTAAAGTGGATGTAGACAGTGGACCTGGATTATTATAGGAACCTGGTGTAGAAGATTGAAACATTAATGGAAAACTCAACCAAGCTCATATACAGTGTAGTATTTACCATATTTGGTGAATACAGAGTCATATTTGCTGGGATTGTGAAATATAGTTTCTTTCCGTATACAGTCAATGGACACATCATCTAAATGGCTCATTCGCTTGCCTCAGCAACTAACAAACTTACTAACATCTCTGGTGGAGGTAATAACCTGCTAGTTTCACGACTGATGACACTCACTGCACCGGGGATGAACATTATTGTGCCTTTTCATTTCAGCCGGTTTAATAACTCAAGTGATGATCATTCCTCTGTCAGGATGTTAATCACATGATTTCCTACACAGTGTTCCTTTTTTAGCACTGACAAATGTGTGGCACACTTGGAAGATGCTTTCAATTCAGTGGGGTCAGATTGAAGTGGTGCAACTGATTGTTGCAACGTGGTTAACGCAGGAATGAATTGGGTGATTGTTGTATTTGACAAGGCTCTCTGTTAATTAGACCTTTAAGATACTAGCGGAAGCTGATTAAACTCCATGATTATGTCAAAATATGTAATTTCTTAAAGATCTACATGCACTGCATTTGGTGCATTGTACTAATGTTTACACAAAAGGAACACTTAAAAAATCCTGCTACACTACAGCCTTTATAAGATTAAATTTGAGAAAGAAAGAGTGGAGGGGAGAAAGGAAAATGAAAATACACAAGACACCAGCATGATTTGCTGGTATGGACTTGGGACTGGTTGACTATGACTTTATCTGACAGTTTTATGGCATCAGCGGGTCAGGGAACCTTGACGGTGAACGAACTGGATTCTGAAAATCATTAACCTTTTCTTTTTTATCTGAGATTTGAGGTTGGCTTCTTTTTCATTTGCCTTTAATCATCCTCACTTTTGTTTGAATGTGCTCTGATTCTATTTAATTTCCTTCTCCATCCCTTGGGCTTTCCACATCTTTCTACTGCTCGAACCCTCTTCTACCCTTTCCTTCCCTGCCATCCTGATACACTTTTTTCTCCAGCTGGGTTCGTGAAGTCGCCCATGTCTGAGACTAAGCTTACGGGGGACACCTTTGAGCTGTACTGCGACGTGGTTGGTAACCCCACTCCAGAGATCCAGTGGTGGTATGCCGAGATCAACCGAGCCGACTCCTTCAAGCAGCTGTGGGACGGAGCCCGCAAGCGTCGGGTATCTATCAACACGGCCTACGGTGCCAATGGGGTCAGTGTGCTCGGCATCACGCGGCTCACACTGGAGGACTCTGGGACCTATGAGTGCCGGGCCAGCAACGACCCCAGGCGCAATGACCTCCGACAAAACCCTGCCATCACCTGGATCCGCGCCCAGGCCACCATTTCGGTGCTACAGAGTGAGTGGTCTATATGCTGTAGTACCTAGATGGTTAATGAACTAGCGGTCCCCTGTCCTAACCACACTAACCTGTAAAAAAACCCCAGAGAGCCCACCCTCACCACAGCGGTCACTGGCGAGGCAAAAACAGAACAAACACCAACCACATTATTTATTAAGATTAAGCGACTTTTAAGTAAAAATCTACTACTTTTTAGAAAAAAAATCTCTATGCCAGTGGTTGCCTTTTGTGTTTTGTTTTTATTAATATTAAATTTTGCTCCATAATTTGGTCTGGAAAACATTTAAGTTTTCTCCCAGTGAGCTCAATAAACTCCCTGTCTCTCCCAAAATCCCTTGACCATCTTGTTGTAAATGACCACAAACCCAGGAACTTTACCCGGTCTCTATCTACATTTCCCTCTTTCCACCCACACCAAACCTTTGTTCTTACTGTCTCATGTGTCCTTTTACAATATTCTGATCATTATCTCTTTCTCTGTATCCTAATTTCACCCATTTTCCTATTCCTGCATTTGATTCTTATTCCCTTAACATTATGTTGTGTCTTCTGCGTTACGTGGATTGTTTTATTTACTTCAAAGCCCTGCCAGCTAAATGCAGCGGAAACCTAGTGGTGCTTTGAAGTAATGGCGCTTTTGATTTGTCTTCCTCACTCTCGGCACAGTGTAAATGGGACTGTAAGAAGACACAAGGAGGGATCTGTGAAGGCATAAAACAAGGAGTGATTCCTGCCGTCAACTCTTTGCTGATAAAAGCAAACATTTTCTGCTTTTAAATTTGCATGTGGTAATCCAATAAAGGATAGGACCAAGCCAGGGCCTCGAGTGTCTCATTTCTCGTTCAGACGAGACAAGAGATTTCACCACTACAAAATAGTCTCTCCGGACTTGGCCTGTGCAATGTGTAACCTTGTGCCTTCTCAGCCATTAACTGTGTGACTATGAATCAGTAATGACATTATATCTCTTTAATCCTCTGCTCTATGCACACAAACATTCAAAACCAACTGAATCTCAACTGGACCCTTCTAATCTGCACATGCTTCAGTGCTCTGCCCATTGGAGCACAGGGAGATGAGGAATGTTGTTAGTCATAGTGAAGCACTGTGAGAAGCTTGGAGGAGTCTGATCATTGCTGCCCTTTGATTGGACTGACAAATTCTGACTTATGGTAAGCACTATTTGATTAGGTGTTGGATGGAAGCAATTTAAACTTGTAAGAGTGTGATGGACAGCAGCTGTTCACTCTCAGTTACTCGTATCCTTCTTTCAATCAAACCTGCAATTCAGACCCCGTCTACATATATTCTGTCATTACTGAGGAGTAAACGTTCTTTGCGTATACATGTAATATCCAAGTTATTACATGTATATAACAGGCTATGCATAATAGCCCATTAAAATTAATGTATAGTTTGTAGCTGAGGAAACATGCTGAGCTGCTGTCTTGTTTTGGCCCTCTGGTTTTGTTTAATTTAGTTTGTGAATGTGACTCATTCTAAATCAGCTTACCCCAGATCAATACATACATATGCCATATTTCATTTTCGTTACAAACTGTTTTAATTGCTATCCTATATGCAATGTTAATGAGTTTTCCACACAAAAAAGTCATGCATGCATGAACATCTAATAGAGATAGATCTTTTGCATGCATTTCCTACTGAAAATTCAAAGTGAAAATGATACTGTGCCTGAATCTATCTTTTGAGTATTAAACACAACACAAGAAATAAGCATTTTCTCAAATACACTTAGCCTTTTTTGTTTTTGTTTTCTGATGAGTGATATCGCTTATGTCTAGAGGGTTATTATGAAGCTACAGCCAGCAGTCGGTTAGCTTAGCTTAACATCAATTTTGGAGACAGGGAAACTGCTAGCTGTTGTATCACGTTTGTTAAATCTGTGCAATAACCTAAGTGTAAAAATGCCCAGTTGTGGATTTATAGGGGGCCAAACTATGGACAGTGAATTCCTAAAGCCAGGCTAGTTATTTTCCTCTTTTTCCAGTTTTAAGGCTAAGCTAAGATGCAAGACTACTGGCTGTAAACTCATATTTAGTGTACAGACATAAGAATGGTATTGATTTTACTTTTTCAGCCACTTTTCAAGGGGTGCTTCATACTCGAGTCCTTGCACATAGATTTTGCATGCAGTAACAACTGATTACACAGATCTAAGTGGATTTTGAGTGCAGATGTCGGGTACACTGTGCTATACAATAGCCAAATAGTTATTCTAACGTAAGCATGTTTGTCAGAGTTTGCTTTTTAAAATGGTCAAAATATATTTTAAGTTCTACTGTTTGTATTACAATATAACAAATGTACATTCAAAATCAGAGGTATGAATGTACTGAAAATTGCATTTCCTCATTAAGAATGAGTTATGCAAACCATTTAGCTCACCCATGTGCTTGGGAGGCCCACTATTCTCTCTATGCCAGCACTTCTCTGTGGAGTGTACCTCTTGTACAGTAATGTGCTAGAAATTGATGATTTGAGGCCTGCCTTGCCTTTTATAATGACATAACGCTCCCCTAAATATAGATGTTGCCAAATTGGTTACTGTGCCTCAGCTATTTAGTTTAATTGATTTCATACATCCTGGCAAAAGGTAACAGAATGCAGCTCTACTTGACATTAAAACAAAACTGGTGCTTTATTTGACTGCCAGAGAACGTAAAGAAGAAAAACTATATGTATTGATCATAATTACCTATAATTATTTAAAAACAACCCCCTCCCACTGTGTGAAATTTGGCAGTGAACTGGGTACAGTATCAATCTAGACACAGCACTGAATTTGAGGACCAGCAAGAGGAAAGGGGGAATCAGGTTTCACTATATCTCGACTCATTTAGAGCAGTATTTTATATTTGGGTACAGTCTGATACGGTGAAACATTATCCAGCCGTTACCACACTAAAAACGTGACAAGGTGTCCTACAAACAACCTTCTGGTTAAATTGCCTGTGGACCACTGTGCCGTGTTTGCTAAATGTTAATTTATGTACCTCATGTTGTGTGTGTACGCATGTCTCAGAGATACTATTAATAGTACATGTGGTTCTGCTTGGTGGGGGAAAGAGAGAGCTGCAAGGGGGGAGGGGAGAGATATCCCCTTAGCTATTGAGTGTACAGAATGGCAGGAAGAAGGCACCATGAATGCTAAGAGACGTCACCTGCCGATCTCAGTAGCCCTTCTTTCCCCTCTCCTCCCTTTTGCCTTGCTAGTGGCCTTGCAGCAGCAGCCAGTAGTAGGATTATGATGCTTCTCCTCTCTGCTCCTCCCCCCGGGGGCTCCATCGTTGCCATGGTTGGCCCGCCCTGGAGGAGGAGGAGGGGCAGGGCGGAGGAGGCTTCCTGCTCACTACTCAAGGCAGAGCAAAGGGCGCCTCGCTCTCAGATGACACCTCCTGCTTCCCTGAACGTCCTTGAGAGATGGACCCTGGTATTGTTTCGTAACCAGTGTGCTTAGCAATTTAGAGGCAGAAGTCATCCAAAACTATATGTAGTCATTAAGCAGTAATGTGAAATGTCAAAGGACTGTTCAGTGTTATATTATTCCCTAAGCACATGGATTTCACCTCTACACTGTACTCTGATGACATTTACATCAGGGTAAAGCATGTTTAAGAGCCCATCCATAAGTTTCCTCTTTGGCAATGAAACATAAAAAATTACTGCCGTTTTCAGCCATAGTGTATCGTCGATCTGTCAGATATCCCCCTGGAGCCTGTGAGGGTTCAGAAAATAGTGCTCTGACCAAGAGATTTTAGAATATTTATGTATCATTGATATGTATCCCTGCAGCTGATCAGACAAATTAAGCACGCTCAGCTTCAACCAAAAATGCTTAATTACAAGTATTTTACTCGAAAGATACGTGGTTGACACAAGGCAGTCCAGCTGTTTCATATACTTATGTTTACTGTTTATTTGTTTTTGTGCACTGTTGACATCATAGCCACCCTCCTACGCAGGTTGCATAAAAACAGCATACAGCCGACAGCTACTACAGTATGGAAGGAAGCATTAAAACAGCTTTGAGCCGCGGTTCTGTGATAAGGTTTGACTGTCTCTGTCTTCCAGAACCAAAGATCAGTGCCTCTGATCAGATCATCCTGTCAGCGGACGCCTCTAGCAAACCAGTTACCCTACAGTGTAACCTCACCACTGCCCATACACCCCACGAGGAGAGCTTCTGGATGAAGAATGGACAAGAGATCCCCAACACACGGACAGAGCACAGGAACACAGTATACAGGTGACAAACAGCTTTGCATCCACATAGTAAGTGAGACATACATTGGGAGGGAGGACAATGCAGATTATAAATGCTCCCAGCAATGAAAAATGAGTATGCATCTACAATTTGTCAAAAAAAAAAGTACGTACAATGAAAGTGGCTATGCAAGCGAAAAAAGACAAAACAATGCTGCGATACTCCTGCATAGCTTTGCCTCGGCCTCCGACAGTGGAGTTCGGGAGAACTACTTGACAGACAATGTTGGAGAACCAGATCTTGCTGAGACAAAGACAGCACAGCGATTGGCTTTGAGGCTGACATGGGAGGGTTGCTCACATTTTCAGAGAGAGTAACTGAGGTTTGAACTAACTGGTTGTGCTTGCTTGTAAAGGGTCAGACCACAAAGTTGCAGACATTCTCTGTTCTGTAACGAGGAGTCAGTGCGTACGCTTTGTGAGAGACAACAACTCATCAAAGCCAGATTATTTGTATAGCCAGCTTCAGGCAGTTATCTGGGCAATCAATAAAAACAGACTTTAATGCATTTAAATGCAAAATGCTTTGCCACTGATTGACTTTAATGTTGAGGTTATGGTTTTCATTTCATCATTTACATTACTGCCCTAAAACAAACTATGCATCTAACAAGAGCTACTCTATTATAGCTTGAAGTACCAACTAGTTGTTAGCTCCTGCTGTCACACAGTATAACCAATGGAGCACAAAGCTACTGTCGCCCCTGTAGACTTACCACAGACTCTCCCTCGCCACAAGATAAGACCAATTGGTCACTTCCTTGTCACATTACATCAATTATATGCTGAGGATTGCTGCTAAAATGCCTGTGGTGCCTTTCCCTGCAGAATCCAGAGCTGCTGCTCTGAAACACAACAACATAAAGCTAACGCTTTGTCTCCCATGGCCTCATAGGCCCCTCAAGCTTTCACCGCTGTAGTCCAAACTAATTACTAGGGTTAAAGTGAAAATTGTTGACTTGATTACTTCCAATGTGAGTGACTGGTACATTGGAGTTGTGGAATAAGTTGGTTCATTGTATTTTTTTGCAGAATCACTAAACCACGGGCAGATGATTCGGGGGAATATATGTGTGTTTACACATTTGACATGGCACCAAATGCAAACGCTACAATTGAAGTAAAAGGTAAGATTCCTCTGTGCAACGATAACAGCTGAACCTCTGCAACAAGAGTAATGCAAAAGATTTTCCTTCTTGATGTGCTCAAATTCATACATGGCCCTGGCCTAATATTAGGTCGCCACATGATGACATGATAATGTTGGCTGTCTGCCGAGGGACGGAAAGATAAAGGTGACCTAGAAAAGTGGACCGACCTAGAGCTGTGCAAAGATCACCCAGTGCAGGGCTGATGACAGAGAGCAGTCCTGAAGCCGTTGAGAGGACAGTCGAGTAAAATGGACAGGCGCTGCTCGTGCTCACCAAAACATGCAAACACTCGGCCCCACATGGTTGGCGCCCCCATAGCAACATTAACTCTTTTAAAACTGAATTAAGTGGATGGGATCATGCCTGTGAATTTCTTTTTCTCATGGAGCAAATAATGGTTAAACTAGAGAAAGTTACAGTTACTACAGTCTATGTAATAGCTGGAAACGCTAATAAAAGAACTGCTGTGTTGGTTTCATTCAAGCTGACAGCGAAGCCATCAACTTGAATAAGGAATCTTCTCTGAGAAAGGGCAAGTGAAACCCTGTTCAGGAGAGGCTTGGCTGTGTGTAGTGCTTAAGCCAATTTGCTGTGGCATGGCTATGGTGCATACTGAGCATGTCCTGCCTCTTACTCCGCGGCTGTCTCAAAGCGCTGCCTGATTGCGTAACATGGGTGATGACCGTGTGTGTTCTGCTTTCACTGGATTGTGAGATGACGGGACTCATCGCCACTCAAACTGAAGCGCCCTGCCCATCATGAGACCGCAGGCCAGCAGATTGCTGAGGCTTGCTATCTGTCCCCGTGAGATAAAGTCAGTGTTTTAACTAAACTGATGATGCATGATTTTGTCTTTTAAATAGACGCCATTCTGCGTGTAAATATTAGAAAATAAAGCTGAATGTTTTGACATTAAAACTCGGAACCACAGCTGCAGCTAAACAAAGCATTTTATTCAGTCCCTAAATGCTCTTGTGATTTTCTAGAGGTGTTTGAGATCTCTTGTGACCCAGGTAGCAAGTCCACTGCTATGCTAGCCAGCTTTGCACTGTGCTTCTGGCAGCACTTCACTGAGATCCCTCGCCTACAGTGTCCTTGGCACACATCCTTGCAGGACTCAGCTCAGAGGCAACAGATGGAGGGTTCTGTGATGTTGCAGGATTAAGGCTCTGAATCCTGTCCCAGCCATCTCGGTGGCGGGAGTAGAGTTTATTGTCTGTGATACTAAGCTTCCCAAATATACAAATTTGGTACCTCACATGGCTCTGATTTTACCAAATGTTTGTCACATTTCTCTATCAAAATATAACATGCATGCTAACAATTTGACATTAAGCTAAAGAAGATTGATTGTCTAGCTTTATACTTTTTAATGCAAATTCTCAAAATCACAACATGTTGCCACTAAAACAAAAAATGTGGAAAGCCACGAGCGATAGATTTGCTTGAATGTCTCTCCAACATCCGCTGTCATCTAATGCTGTTTTTTCCTACTCTCTGACAGCCTTGACCTTGCCCCTCTTCACACATCCCTCTCACACTCATACGTCACTTTTCCACCGTCTAGCGCACACAGATTAATGATCGCAGTGATGGCTGTCAGGAGTGTCAGATACAGATTTCTGCCTGTGTTAGCGCCACTCTGGGGGCTGTCTCTGTGCCATCAGTCACCGACATAATACAATCAGGATAAGGCACAAATGAGTTTGGCCACGCCCCCCGCTCAGGGAGCACGTGTGCACCATAATTAGAGTGCGGTGATGTCACCAAAGAGCTCAGACCCCTCCTGCACTATTATCCATGTACCAGTGAAAAATGCTCATGCCAGGCTTCTCCCTTATCCTGCTTAATTGCATGGAAAGAAAGTATTGTAATTTTGAGGATTAGTGGAAAAGCAGGAACAGTTACCTTCCTGATGCCGTGCACAGACAAAAGGAGAGCCCGTGTCACACCTTTGGGAAAGACTCTCTTCATGGATCACTTTGACTTGGCATATGTTGCAGTGCTGTATGACAATATGCCTGAATTTATTAAATTCATCAGTTCATTCATGTTCATTCATGAATAACACCAAGTATACACCATTGTCTTTTGGCTCAAAATTTCTTTTGCGTAATTCACTGTGGAATTATTTTGAACAGGAACATCTGGAGATTTTCACATATCACACTGAGCCCCCCCTCTGCCATGACCTCATTATGAATTGTACTGAAATGTTTTTTTCTGTCCCAGAGCGATAGAAACATCTAGAATCTAATGGTAAAAAAAGCAAACAGACAACAGGATACATTTGTAATTTACCAAAGTCATTGCGCAGCATTCACCAACTACAGCCTGCTTTAGTTTCATTTTAGTTTTTCACACCTATGGTCAAAGGTAGCTGTTTGGAACACAACAATTTGTGCTCCATGTTAAAATGGTTGAACAGGTAAGCAAGTTAGCAAGTACAGTAGTAGACCCCTACTACTGTACTTACCTAGACCAGAGTATGAGATAAATCCCTCCATATTATGTTTTAGCCTTTTTAAAAAGAATGATTTAACATAACCCAGTGAGTAGATTGTGGAGTCAAGTGGAAATGAGGACAGCCTGGAAATGTAGGAGGCATGACACAACACAAATTCACTAACCTCTGTTTGAGATAGCAAATGATGCAATGACATGACTTAAAGTCACCAACGCAATGCAGCGCAATGCTTTATTAAAAAAATATGGTACCTGAAAAGAGCTCGCCAAGCTTCACCTCGACTGCCACAGACACCGAGCTGCTTCAGTAGAGCAGCCCCGTCACAGAGACTGTTAATTACACTCCTCTCCCTTATGTAGACATCTGAATAACACAAATGATTACCACAGCTAGAGCAGCCCATCATGCTTCCCTTATTCATGCCATCTGGTCGGAGTTGAAACCTCCCTTTGAATGTTTCACTTCTGCCAGCTCAGCTAATGATCAATTTTATTTATTTATTTTACCTTCCCAGCAAAACCCGACATCACTGGCCACAAGCGAAGTGAAAATAAAAACGAGGGGGAGAATGCAATGCTGTACTGTAAGTCTGTTGGTTACCCACATCCCACCTGGACATGGCGTAAAGTGGACGGGACATCCTCCACGGTAAAAATGTGTAACACACACACACACACAGTGGAGGTCCAAAAGTCCTTTAAGGACCCCACTGTGCATATATATATATGTATATCGGTACAATAAATAGACACAATGCAGGGCATGCTATATACTGTATATAAAAATTCCTAATTCGGCATTTTGAACATGTAAGTAACTTTAAGAAATGATCATTGCTTTCTAGGATATTGACAACTCTACTGGACGCTTCTTCATCACAAACAGAGACAACTACACAGAGCTCAACATTGTCAACTTGGATATAAACACAGATCCTGGAGTATACGAGTGCAATGCCACTAATGCCATCGGAAACACTGCTGAGACCACTATATTACGGGTACGCAGCCACCTTGCGCCGCTTTGGCCTTTCCTGGGTGTGCTCGCAGAGATCATAATCCTAGTGGTCATCATCGTCGTTTACGAGAAACGCAAGAGGCCAGATGACATTATTGATGGTAAGAAAACCTTTTTCCCGTCACGAGCACAAGACGCTAAATATCTAATTATGAAAGTAGAACCTACATTCCTGAACTTTAAATTACAAAAGACATTGGAGTGTTTTTGATTGGTGTCTGATCTTTGCTGTAAAAATACTGCAATATTTTAAAATTACTTTACCTATATACTGTTTGTACTACCCTGACACTTGGTCTTAGAGGTAAAGTTTTAATTGTGATAGGTCAGTAAAGGTTTGCTTTTAAGAGTTAGACAAGAAATTCAGCAACTACAGAAATTACCAAGCAATTCCTTTCCCAAAAGGCCAGTGGGGTCCAACGTCGTCTGCAGAGGAGAGCATCAGATCTAAAGCAACAGTTAACTTTTCTATCATTGTCAGGGATCTGTGGTGGCCAAAAGACTATCAAAGGACTTGCCTCCTTGCCTCTCCAGGGGTGTGGCCACAGTAGAGGGGAAGGACATATACGCTATATATAGATACCACAGATTAGATGCATGCAAATATATCATTTATAGATGCACATGAGGTAAACCCACAGCTCCCCTTTCTATAAGTCGGCCATTTCTGAGTAGTAGCAGCATGACTGTGTTCATAAACATGAGGGCTATTCAGCCTGTAGCTATAAAACATATCCGCCCCAATATATAACTTAATTGGTCACTATTCTTTTCCCCTTCCCACCTTCTTTCCAAATGGCAACATAATCATAATGGGTGGTAAGTTTGAGATCCTGCATGGTTTCAGAGATTTATTTATTTTACTTCTTGTTTTATTTCTGTCCGTTTGTACGTTTTTTCGAGCCCGCAGTCCATCTGAAAACATTATAACGTTGCTGAGGCGCTCACACAGTAAATTAAGATGACTTTTTTTTAAGACTTGAGATAAAAAGAAAACTTGTCTCGATTAACTTCCATTAGGTTGGATCTAATAAGCATCATGTTTCAAAGTCAAATGATTTGATAAATGTTACATTTCCAGTCAGCCCAATTATTTAACCATACAGTATAAATTATAACAGTATCTTAAAAATAAAAATAAAAAAATAAATAAATAAAATTAAAATAAAATAAAATAAGCATTTTGTGTATTTCTGGATTGATCCAAAAGGAAAACACAGGGAAAAAACAACAAAAAAAGCAAGCAAAATCAAATTAGTATTAGGTTAACAAATACACTAAAGTGTGAGTGAGCATTCCCTAACATTCAGCTGTACTTATTCATATTCAAATCCAAATCAACTAACAGGCCTTGACTGAGTTTCACAATTGGCCGGGTAACTGTGGCCCCTGCTTGCTAATTAACTATATTTACTGACAGAATTTAAAACAAAATGCCGTAGCACCATCAAGTTAAAGTGTATCCGAAATTTTAATTGATTAAACATTAAGTAAAATCATAGCTAAATGAGAAAAGGTGTATGAAATAGGTTACTGTGTTGCCTGCAGTGGCCAGGAAACTCTTAACAAAGCAAAGCAAAACGTATTGAGCAAAAACAGTGTGATGTGCTCACTGCTCATTTTGATGAGCCCCTTCGCACATGCAAGGAGCGCCACGCACATTTTCACGCACTCCTTGTTGCTGCTTTTTGTGACTAACACGTGAAAACACACTGAGGATGGGTGAGTAGACCCAGGAGGCCTTGCAATATCAGGGCTTTAAACAACCCCACAAGTTAAAAAAAAATCTAATAGGACTAATCTGGAACACACTGGTGCTTGCTCCATTTAGCAAGACAAAATACTGTTATGAATGCTTGAATGTCTGCCTTACATGAGGACCCTCATTTTATAATCTAATCCCCTGAATAAATAATACAATGTCAATCTCTATCCAGGCCAGTAGTGTTACAGAGCTTCTCTGGTGGCCAGTTCAGGTTATACTTAAGCATCTGCAGCCTGGTACTTAAGTCTTTAAATCATTACCACATCTAATGTGAACAAAGATATGCAAACGTAAACACACAGGAAAAAAAGAAAAAAAATCAAATAAACCGAACCAACTGCAGAACGGTTTCATTTCTCTAATTCTGTATCCATTTACTCATTTAGCAGCTGGCGCATTTATTTTAATATTTATTCAAGCTTCGTTTTTGTCAGATCTAATCCCCTGGATGAAAGTCCACTTTTTTTCCCCGTTCAACTGAAGAAGCTGGCTGTGCTTCAGGAGGCAGACAGAATCACGTGATAAGAATGTGACGAGATGAAAATGTCTGGAAAGCCCGGAGGCATCTCCAGTCACCAAAGGTTCTGTCTGACCTCTCCTCGTGCGCCTTTGCCTTCTTTTCCTTTTGGAATGAAACGCAAACACGAGCAAAACTGAAGAGAATCTCTCCAGCTGGGCCACAGTTGTACGCCACCCTAAACAAACAAAGCTTCCGGCTACGCCGTGCTTTTTGTTTACTTGGTCAAAACAAAACAATATTTACTCAAATGTGTAAGCAATACTAACTGGATGAACTCTGATGTCTTAAGCTGCTCCTCAGACAGTCCCAGTGCACTTATTTACCATTTCATGAGTATGGTTGCCACCGACATATTAACTGATGCTAAATTCAGATTGGCTGAACATATAGTACATATATTTATATAATATTTAATTGTGAAATACTTAGCAGTCATTAATTACTTGCTTGATTGTCACCAAATTGCAAAAAGGAAAAAAATGTTTTATCATACTGTTTGCACGTACAAACCACACTAGCTCCACTAAGCTCCGTGCATGGCCTCTAGTTTGGTTTCATCTACCGGAAAAAATGAAGCGATTAAGGTGGATTATATTTGCCATGTTTGTGCCATTCAAATCGGGACCGAGGACTCTGCTGCTCACGACGCACAGCCTCTCTAAAATCTCCTTTTAGCATCCCGTTGCTCCCGGAGCTTTTGGCCCCTGTCTGCGTGCATTATGAATTCTGGTCTCCTGATGGCTTAGCCGTGTTTGAACACTTTTATACTTCCCAGCCATGGGCTCTGAGGCACAGGCTGACATTTCTGTTCCGTGTTTCAGCACCGCTTGCTAAAATTACAGATGTTGCTGTGCGACGATTTGCTAACAGTTCACTTCATGCGATAAGACAAAGTGAAGATTAAAAAAAAAAATACACGTGCATAAACTAAATGATGCAGTCAGACCTGACGTGACTACAGTGATTGTTATTCCACTTATGTGTTTACATATGAGGTGTGAAAATGACAGATGCTGCTCCTCCGAATGATCACAGAGCCATGTTGTGTTTTTTTTTTTTGTCTAACACTATAACTACCATAATCTGCTCCATATTAATGCCATGGAATGCTGCTAATGCTGCTTATCTCAGACTTACAACTGCATGGGAAAATATCTCGCTGTGACTGGTTACTTACTGTACACACATTGACACATTTTCATCTGTTTGCCAAACACCAACCGCCTCCTCAACCCCAAGGCTGTGGGGGCTAACTTGTCACTCAACGGCAATAATATTCACTATTATTCACCAGCTCCCCTTCCTGCAGTGTTTATGTTATTTATTGCCCTGCTGTATGGCGAGAAAGCATGGCAGCTGAAGGTGTCGAGAGAGAGAATCATTACTTTAAAATGCGTATTTTCATTAATGTGTCGATAATCTGAATGAAATGAGCATTCGATAGAGATATTGGCACGCGCGCTGACGGATGATCTGTGGAGAGAATCCACGTTTTTTGTGCCAAGTCAGTTAAACTGTGGCAGCCATGTACTTGGTCCTTTCAAAATCATTATGGGTAATTAAAAGATGGCTTTAAGTGAGCCATCTGTAACTCTCCTGCACTTATGCTCCATCCAAAAAGAACGGGCACCCCATGAGATTCAGGTTAAGATTGAGGTTAAGTCAATAATGCTCGGCTACAGGGCTGTGGTTGTTTACGAGATCACGTCACAGTTTGTTCACACTCAAGTACATGTTGTCCACCTTATTTATTGCAAGATGCTACTAAGCTCGCACTCCTGTGTCTGTTTATCAGAACCAAAGCTCACGCATGCAAAGCTGTTCAGCAGCTGACTCCCTGGTCTCTGGTGTCAGAGCCTCCCACAAATGCACGACTCCGCCATGCCAGTATTCCAGTGTTTGAGAAAGGATCCGGGCTTTCAGCTGCGTTATCGCACAGCGTTCCTGTTCCCTCTTCACAATACTGCCTGTGAAAAAGGGAAATCTGACAGCAAAGTAGTGATTATTTGCCGTAAATGCACTGAAACGTTAAACAGAAGAATTCTCCTTTTATCGTTCTCTCACATTTCCCTTCTCTGTTCTGTGTTTGTCCGGTTCTGTCCCCACAATGCAGATGATGAACCAGTTGGACCAATGTAAGTAAATAAATATTCTTACTGCTGGACATACAAGTCATACTGGGACTGTAATTTGAATCGCCGTTACATTTCGGGCCGCTAACTCATCAACTGTTTCTTTCCCAGGAAAACAAATTCAACAAACAACCACAAGGAAAAAAACATTCGCCAGAGGAATACAAAATAAGCAATCCCCTCAAGTAAGACACTGCTGCAGAGGACAGTGACTAAATATAGAAATCATTGTGATATGCCATAGTTATGCCTTCTTCTGATGCTCTCTTCACAGGTAAGATGGCTGAACTGCATTTTTTGGCAACACGAAGGTGTCAGCGGTGGACAGAGCTCCAGGCAGTTTTGAAAAAACAAAAAGCATATCCTGTCTCATTTTATGAGAAACAATCAGCATAACACTGGCAACAAAAAGAACATAATGGCTGTCTTAAGCATGCCTTATTCAGTCTTACGTGGAGATTTCAGGATGACGAATAATGACTAAAGCCACCACAAAGGTGTACACATTTCTAATGTGCTGTTGATGTCTCCTTAACTCATTTTATCATGTCCTCAAATGAGGTGATCCCTTTTGTATTACATATCATGTACAATGCATGCAAGATATTTACGCAATAGGATACTCAGAATAGACATTTTCTGTTGTTATCCCTCGTGTGGCTTTTTTTGCATCCAAAATGACAAATGACCTATGTTTTTTATGGAGTCATCCATATATAATTAGTTAGTTTTGTTCTTAAAGATTTGTACAGCATATCATGGTCATTTAACTACGTTTGATTTTGTGACAAGATGTCCACTTTTAAGAGAACTTTTATTGTGAAGCGCGAGGACTTCAGTGACTGGCAGTATTTGAATTTAATTGAGAGTGATTGCCAATAATCACTACTGTGTGTTTAACTATCTAAACTAAAATTATAAACGTGTATTATTTTTATTAATTTTCTTTCCAGAGTAACTTAGGTGTATTGTATATGTTGACGTATGAGTGTTCAAATGATAGGAAATCTGTAAAAAATAATAATAATAATAATAATATTTTTTTTATATTTCCCTATTTCATGAATTGTTTTATTTTTATCATTTTTTCTCTTCAACTGTATAGCATGGCTATAATCCTATGCAATATGTATTCTAAGATAGATATATGGAGGGTGGTTTGTTTTACTCAGTGAAGCTTTAATATTGTGGGATCACTTGGAAGCTGGCATAGCAAAATTCACTGCTGTAGCTGCATGACTCCTCTTTCAATACAATGTATCCATGTGTGTTGCGGTGGGAACGGACCTGCGTTGAGTTGGGATCAGAGGGACCAGAGTATATAGCCACGATCAAACATATGAGTGAGACCAATATTTTTTTTTCTGAATAAAAAAGTTTCAAAAATGAACCCGGATTACTTTTCAAAAGTTCTTCCTCTAACCACCTAAACCCAGCGCAAGTGGAAACGTGCCCGTCCTATCAGAACTAATATGTGACAACATTTCAAACGACATCGGCAGCACGGCAAGAAACACCACCACCAGGTCCTGCCCACACCAGGTGTGTAAGGGAAAAAAAACCCACGTTGCACTGATTTGGTCTATCTGCCTCCAGCTGTTAGGAGTCTTCACTCCTGATCCTGAAGCAGTTTCCTCAGCTCCCCCTCCACCTTCTCCACAAACGCGTAAAACGTGGGGTCCAGCAGACAAACACGAAGGATGGGCTCCAAGTCATCTTGCGCCAAAGAATTGTGGCAGTATACTTGAGGCAGCGTCAGAGCTCTGTCTCCCAGGTAGTGCTGTCGAAGGTTCCAAGAACATTTCAGTGAGGCCAAAGAGGGTTGATGAAGTAGCTTGGGTTAGCGTTCGTGACAAACAGTAAGAAGGCAAATTCAAATGCAACTCAACTTCACAACTCATGCTACACAGTTGACTTTTAGTGGCTGTTCACTCTACATAACCTCATGTTTGCTTCCTTTCACTTTTAACAAACAATACCTGTGTCAGACGCTTGATGGACAACGATCCGTGGACAACCTCAGGCTCAGCTCCCACAGCCTTTCCCTTTCCCTGCCAAGTCTGCTGACATAGGGCGACAAGAAAAAAAAAAAAAGATTTGATGAACGCAGCATGACACCACAGGATTGAGAGGCCAATCAATGGCTTCATTACTAAGTGAAAGCTATCCACTGCTCAAAGCCCTTTCATCTTCGCCTTGAACTCCTTCAGTGACTATGGTCGTTAAAGGTCAATTCAGCCTCATGGCAGAGTGCATTCCTCTCTCAGCCCCGCGGAGCTGGATCCTTACTCTTACTCAGAATCACGTTCCTAATTAACCACATGATCTTGAGTGTTTTCAAGTACGACAGTGAGTACAAGGCAAAGACAATGAGGCACCCACAATCTCATCCCTGCGTCATTCATAGACTGTACATTGCGGCTGGTTAAATGCTACAGTTTTTTTTTTGGTGTTGTTGTCAGTGTATGTTCTCATAATCATCAAGTTGACTGTAAAAGGCAACATTAAGAACTATTTTCTTCAGTGGCTTAAGGGTTTTGTCTCTTCATTGGTTGCACGTATGAATTATTTATATTATTGTTCTACATTCCTGTGTGCGTGTTTGGGGTGGGACATACTGTATTCTACACCATATGTTGTGCTGTGATTGGCTAATGCTAACGTGCACAGTATAGTCTATCTTACTCCACCTACCGCAGCTGCAGGGCCGCCTCTGAGAACAAGACAGTATTGCAAACAGCACCATCTAGTGAGGGTGATATGGCCACTGGCGATTAAGCTGCACTGTGACAATAGTGTTGACTGAGGATTTAGTAATCACTGCATGGTAACTATGGCAACTACAACTATGGCAATTTACATTACAAAACACTGTGAAGTGCATGGTGACACGGAGATCGATGCCTCAGTCCCAACGAACAAGGACTCTGAAGAACAGAGAAGTATCCCTTTGATAATGACTCCCAACTTCAAGTTACCACCACGGGGATTTCTATAGGCAACTCATTTTACAAACATCTGTGTTGTTTACAATAGGAGAATTTTTATTTACTGAACTGTTAAGGGGGCAACCTGTGTCACTGGTGCAGCTTCTTCCGCGGGGGGCTGATTATGGGGCGGCGGGGCGGCGTCCTGAGCGGCCGCAGGAACGTACTCCATCAGCTTTTCCACAGCAGCGCCGCACTCCTTCACAGCCTCTGCCCCGCTACTTCCATCAAACTGCATCCTCATCATGCGGCTCTCTCCCTGCGCATACACGTTCAATCTGTACCTGTCAGTCTCACAAAAACATACTCCTTGGTGTGTGTCAGCATCTCATTACGATAAAAAAGGGGTTTGAGTGCACTGGGAGGGAATCTATGCCTGAACATTACATTCAAACAGCAGTGTAACTGATCATTTCACCATAGGGAAGCTGTTCAGCAGTAGCTTCTCAGTAAAATGTATAAAAAAAGACCTATTAATCTAAACCTGGAGTATTATTAGATTTTCTTTCTGAATTTGTTGCAGCAGAATAAATATGGCAATCTTGATTTTATACAGGGGAATTAAGGTATTAGGGCAGACCCTGAGGAACAACTGTGGGATTACAATGCATCCGACAACTCACCTTCACAGTAAATCGAAGAATCAGGTTATCAGATTTCTGGTGTACTTTGAGACAGTCTGTGCCAGAGAGCAACGGGATTGTATCCTGAGAAAAGAGGGGGAGGGGGGGGTCATCTTTTGCAGCCAGCACAGGGAGAACTGTACTGATGAATAACAAGAGAGAGCAGAGCATGCAAAGACATCGTCTCTCGTACTATGCCAGGTAAAATCACCTTGATGATTTCTACTCATTTACTTATGAAAACCTACTGGATGAAATTCAAGGACAAAAGAATCTATTCTGGATTTATCAAGATCACTGGAGGGAAAAAAACAGTTGCACAGAACTGCCTGCAGGGGTCTCTGTTTACTCAGAAACCTCTGAACATCAGCAGTCAGGCTGACATGCTCTGTCACAAACAATCAGACGTGTACAACAATGGCCTCATATTGTGAGCTACTTCATTACACGTGTGCTATAAATGACCTTGTTTTGACTTTAAACTTATCTGCGTTGGTTGACCGATCAATGGTGGCGGGGGGCACTTCACCAGGGAGCAGGTGCTCCACTATACTATAACCCATCATCCCAAGTCCAGTATTTTAATATATTTTGACTGAGAGCATTATTATAGTTAGTAATTAAGAAGGACGAATCTGAAATCATGTATCTTTCGAAAAAAAAAATCTATGCTGGGGAGGAGCGTATAATTGTGGAGATAGACATGAAGTAGATTTGTTATAATGACAGGCTTGTTGTCAGCAGAATATGCACTGAGGGGAACATGTTCTTGGGGATGAATTTGTATTACAACTCAAACACTGAATAAATGATTGGATAACCTCGTGAATGTGAACACTTCCATACAGGGGTGTACTGAGCGGTTTGATAAGTATGCCACATGCTCCGGCCTTCTCCTTTGGGGCATTTTGGAACAGCTTGTTAGACACTTTTCTCCACAACCTTAATGAAAGCACCTAACGAGGGAACAGTCCCTCTTGGTTCCCGCGGTGAGTTTTTATTTTCCTTCTTCGTTTTACACCCGCATGCAGCAAGAACGCATGATTTTCAGCATTGAACATTACCAACTTTTTAGGAGAGCAATAAAGCCCCTCAGCCCCCCCCCCCTTGATTTTCTCTAATACAGCAAAGTTCAGCTATGTTCAAAGACAATGCCCAAAGTTTCCTTCAGACCCTAACACGTCGCCAGAGCTCTCTGTATTGAATGTTCCTGAGCCTCCACTGCACCTATAATAGACCAGTCTATCATCCCCGGTGAAAGCTCTCTGCAGTCTGACCCAAATATCTGTCTGGCTCGACACCCTGGCGCAGCAAGATAGCTGCGTCTCCTGCCAGAACTCCATTAATGACACATTGAGTGGTCCCACAGATTTTTTTTCTTTTGTCTGCAGGACAGGAAGTTAACTTCTGCTGTGTAAAGACCTCAGTAATTATATTAATAAACTACTGTTACTATTTTCACGCTGAACCAGACTCTTACAGAGCAACACGGCTACAGGTAAGGGTTACCTGCAGAAAAAAAGGTGGGTTACTGCACACTGTGTGTGAGGCCCTGACTACAGTAGTTTCTTGCCCTAAGTGTACTGGTATTTGCCTACCAGTGGTGTCAAAATGTACATGTCACTCTGATGTGCCACGGTCAGAAATAAACCAGTGAATGAATAGGACAGCAAATGTCAAGTCCCTCTTGTTTGAGTTATTACTGTAAAACGGATCTGAACCGCGGCGTGTAAATACGTACCCAGCCTGACTATGAGGCTGTGGTGCTTTTCAGCTTGTTGTGAACAGTTTACTCAAACTGATTCTGAACCTGCACCAAAAAAAAGTTCTGGAGGGGACATTTGGCTTGACCCAACCAGAACAATCCAGTCAAGTCGTGTAACATTTGTTCAGAAATGTCAAGCTCTTCGGCAGAATATTTCATCCGGCCGACATTGAAGCCTTTTATCTGGAAAGCAGACGCTGATTTAAATCCCACAAAAGCTGTTCAGACAATGGTGAACTTTTTCCTTGTTAAAAGGGTTAGACAATGCTACTGCTCATAATTATATTGTTTTTGCATTTACATTAATTGTTTTTAATTTTTTTGTATTTTTAGGGAATCCTTTGCAAGGCATAAAACTAATGGACAAAAGCTATGATGCAGTGATAGCACACATGCACATGAATCGAAAAGAGAGGCAGAGCAGTTGCGTCTCATCCAGGAATGTCATTTTGGACCAGCATTACTAATAATTAATAGAATTCATATTCGACGCTCCCTCCATGTTGGGGGAGGACAGCCAATAATAACAAATGCGTCATACTACAAATTGCTGGTGTAGGGGCATGACAGTCGCAGCTCCAGCCGTAAATGATTTCCCGCGGTCCCCCTATAGCCACAATTTATTTTTAGAATTACGGAGCTTAAAGCAAAAGGTACCCTGCAACACGTATGCAACACAGTGTTTCATGTGCTGACATCTGCCGCAGTCTGGTATAAGTCTAAGTATAAGGAAGCAGATGGAAAAGAAGAGCAGGGTCACGTAGTCTTCTTACCAAGCTTTCCTGTCCTTGCAATACCAGCAAATATCCAGAATCCATAACAGTAAGGACAATTTCAGGTTTACTGCCATTTGCCTCAAATATCTGTGAAGAGAAGAGATTAACCAGAGCAAAGTTAGCATGAGTGCTTTGCTTTACATTTTGGAGGATGCTGGTGTTTGGTTAAATAATGATGTAGGTAAGCTTTTAGAATCGAGGTAAATGAGGTGGATCACAAGCGTTCTATCACTATTCTATTATTACTCCAATGCACTATTTGCTTTATTTGGTAAAGTGCTGTGTATTTAAATGTCTTTTTCAGCAGCAGTAAACTGTACTGTGTGGCTTTCACAGCCACAGGTCCCTGTCAGCTCCAGCTTGCCATCTAGAGTCTGGTGCAGTCAATGAAAGACAAAACACAGTCCTCAAAGCTTCACTTCCACAACAGCATCCAAAAAAAGAGAAAAAAAGCTCCAAACTGATATTCTGAAACTCAACACAGAATAGATTTATGACTGTAAAAGTTAGGATGCCTGATTAAGTGTGACATCAACAGGTAACAGAGATTTCCACAAGCCTCCCACACAGCTAAGTCAGATGGTTGTTCCAGCTACATTCAGCCTGTGGTCATAGATTTAGAATCTATTTGTTTATTGTGACATTTTCTCTATTTATGCGTTTGCGTGTTATTTTTTAAAAGAAGACATGTGTTTTTGACCAAGAGGAGTTCCCCTTGATGGTTCCCTGTCTGGAATAAAGCACATTTTGTGCATGAGTACTTTGTTTTCATATCAACTGCTGCTTGAGAACCAAAACTGAATTTAAAACAGGGCTGGGAATCACTGCAGACCTGTTTTTCTTGAGAGTGAAGCTTCAAACAAAAAGGCCTCAGTCAACTGAAAGGCAACAACTCTAAGCTCTTTATAGATTCCTGAACGATGCACATTAAAAATGCTTTGCTCATTTTCATGATGGTTAATTGAATGAATACCTTTATGGACTGTTGCTCTGACCAAATGAGACTTTTCAGATCACCAAGAGCTCTAGCAACACAACAGGGACTGACTGCTCAAGAGATGCAGAACCACTAAAACTTTTGTATTCAACCAGAGCAAAACGTCCCCCATCTGTGGATGTAGTCCAGTAAATGCACTGATATTCATATCTACTGATAAGATGCGTGTATCAGTAGACTTTATATTTCTTTGTAGGATTCCAAACAACTTTCAAATGCTGAATCATTAATGGGCATTAGCTAGCATAACATAGTATTTTTAATGCTATAGGCTAATAAGAACATGTGAATTCCAGCTCCAGTCTTTAGATTTACTGTGGAAAAAAAACTTTAAATCATTTTTATTGTGCAGCACAGTACGTGCAAATATATCATTTCATGTTGACTCGAGCTCGCTGGTAGGTTTGGAATCCATATACAGGACACGCACAAGAATAACGATCAAATAATAACCAAATACACCCGCGAATATGATGCCTGTGAGCTAACCAGCGTTAGCTTAATCCAGGAAGGCTAATCTGAGCGGGCTAGCTATCATGGCTAATGCTGCTCATGAACCACCAAGTCACCACCGGTTACCTTCCAAGTGTTCACCCCTGTCTTCCTCCCTGTCTCTGGGGGGCTGGGACGAATCGCCCGTAGCGTTTTAACCTCCATACCTGGTTGGTGGCCATTTCCCAGTAAACAAGGCGTTTGTGATATTTTTCCTGCAAACTCACAGGATGAGCAGTTTAGCTTTTCCTTGTGTTGGCGCGCAGTGCGACGATCGCGAGCTCACTAGCTCGAGATGGATATGTGGCAATGCCAGCACACGCCAGCACACAGCTACAGTCAGGTTAAAGGGCCTTAACTCAGGCAACAACAAAAATCTGACAACCCACCCTGTCCTCCTGGGGAAATGAGTTATTTTAAACCAATGACGAGGACTGAATAGGCATCGAGGTTGGTATCACTGAGAGGAGAGAGCCATGGTCCCATTCAGAATAATACTTATTAACAACAGTAAGTTTAAAAGGGTAGTGGAATTTATCAAGCACAAATATTCATTTTAATAAATCCATCATTCTCAAACACACTCATGACAAATGGTGAAGACCAGAGGAAGAGGAGATCACAGAGAAGACAACCCAAATCACACACGCACACAGCGCACAGGGAACAAGCACAGGACGGAGAACAGCGCAGCCTGCACCACCTCAGGCCCTCTGCTTCTGCAGAGGCACAAGGAGACGACACTTGGTGGGGTGGGGTGACACACGGCTCTCGGACAACACACAAATATAACACCTTTCATGCCGTCGACTAAATGCTGAATTACACTGGTGATCAGTGGCAGTTCAAAAGACGTCCTACCAGCGTGGTAACTGCAAACAGAACAAAATCAAATCTACGAGTAACACGTACAAAACAAACAATATGTACACGACCACATTCACACGCAAAATGCCGTGTCAAATAAATCTCCCGCAGGTTCAACAAAACGGCAAAGCATAACAACCAAAGCAGCAGCGGCCCCGCTGCATGCAGAGTGACAGTAGCGTTAGCAGTAGTAGGTGGCAATAAAGGCAACTTGACGCAGCCCCAGGCTTACAGTTACACACAGTTACACACAGTTACACACAATACAACTTTCGGCGACGGAACTGGGGATTATCCGGCTACTGCCAATATCTGCCGGGAAGCAATACAATCATTTTTACACCAGTGCAGTGTGACAGGATTCTGCATGAGGGAGAAAATGAACATGTCGTTATGACTTGCAGGAGGAGCGCGTCAGAGGGAGCGGAGGCTCGACGGAGGAGCGCACTGGAGCCATGAGCGTCGCAACAAAGTCAACAGCGAAGGAAGCAGAAACACAACGAGGCCTCGCGTACCTGTGGCGTGCAGCGAGAGGCAGAGAGGAAGATCCCTGCAACACACCTGTCCGCTTTTATAGCGCGACTTCCTGACGTAATGGGTGGCGACCAACATTAAAGAGAGTGCAACACTGACATGAGGAAGCCAGAAATACAATTACCATGTTCAATCTACCACAGACAGACAGACAGACAGGCAAACAGATGAACTGCTGGACCCCCACCACCTCTCTCTCTCTCTCTCTCTCTCTCACTTACACACACACACACACACACACACACACACACACACACACACACACACACACACACACAATCTAACAAATTGACTTGCTGGAAATGACGCTGCGCAATATCTTGTATTCTTGTAAAATATTGAATCTTTCAGCACACTTTTTCCATAATGAGTGTATTATACAATAATAATTACAATATAATCTCAAACAATGGTATGAAACGTTGGTATTGCAGGAATTGTTTTGAAACACCATATAGCTGTGTAACAAATTTAAAGGTGAACTTGACAGCTTGTTCAAGCTTTTGTGGTCTTCTTCAGCAAATACACCAATGATAACAGTACAGCAACACAGCTAGGGTGTACTGTAGCCTGTATAACTAAATACAAGTCAAATCTTAAGAAACCCTGTGGATTGTTTGATTACACTATATGTTGTTTTGAATACATTTCCCCTTAGAATCAGAGCAACGATCATGAGGACAGAAAGTAAAACTAAAAACCAAGTGATACACAACCACAGTCCAAAAAGTGACACAAAAGATTCTCTGGGGCTGACAAGTTTGGCATTTCTGTACATCAGCTGCACACATACGTAGTGACCCCAATATACTGGCCTGGACAATTTATTGGTCCTGTGAATCATACCTGTCATGCTCTACAAGAGAAGAACAGTCACAGGCAAAGCACAGCACAGGCAGGACATGAGCAAGAATATGGTAAGAAAAGGCATCATGGCTTTCAAAGAATTTCACAACAAACAGAAACAACACACACTTGTCTAATGTGTTAATAAAAAGGATGGATGCATGTCACTCACTGTATACTTTCTAGGTTTAAATATTTTCTCTATACATGTGTGGAGGGAAACATTTCCGACATGTAGGGCAGTTTAGCACTGTGACAACACTGTGAAGGAATGTGTGTTGAGGATGGGACAATACTGCAGATTACACATCGAGCTTTTACATATCAATGTGACATTAGTATGGGAGTCACAAAAACAGGTCTTTCTCTCAGTTTGTCTTAAATTAAAAGGTCTGAGAGCAGTGTAATGACCCTGGGACCAGTATAACATCAATTAAACTTTTGCTCAATACAAATGCAGCTGCTTGATTAGCATAAAGGGTTAATGACCAAAATGTCTGCCATCCTTTAGTTTCACTTTCATATTTTGATTTTTAAAAAAGAAAACCATGTAATAAAAAGTCTGTCTCGACACCAAACTAAAACACATTCAATTAAAAATTCTGGCCAAGCTGTAAGAATCTGTTGGTAAATATCTTTCATCTGTTGATCTCTAATTTTAAATTCTTCCCAATACCAGTGCCATTTGTCATGCTGAGATAATCTTATTCATTTTGTAATATAAGGCAAATATAATATATATCAATACTGAAATTAGATGGGTTTAGTTCTATTAATGAATCCTCGAATGCCCACCCAGATATTATTGTGTTCTTGTAGGATTTATCATTGAGATTTTGTCAAATATCTTATTATGAAGATCACTGACAAATGAGCTTGACTAATTGTCAGTACAAATTTTCTTTTTCTAATTTTTAGCCTGGGAACTTATATAAGTCTATAATGTCGAACTAATTGGATGATTTTTTGTCATGCCCATATTAAGATGTATTACACAAAGAAAAAGATCTTCATACAATGAAACTGTCTTGCTCCTCTTTCAGACTTTATGAACAACAGACATAAATGCTCCTAATTCAGGCTTCAATGACAATTAAGTTACTACATGCATGTGGTAAAAATTAATTAGAGTGTACATTACACGTCTTTACGTGGAAACAATATTTCAAATTAAAAAGTAGTTGTGCATTTCACCGCATGTGTTGTAACTTCTTTTAAAATGTTGTATTGTGAATAAGAATTCCACAGCTGTGTTTTTAAACAATATGAAATAACAAAGTATGCGTGTATGTATTTTTATTTACTCTGATTTGAGAAGTCGCCACGTACTGGCTATACGAGAGCTTGTTGAGCACGTTTTGCCAGGATTCTAGCTTCAGTTGTCCAGTACAGTGTGCGCAAATTACGCAGAGAATCGATGTGATCATGTGGTTGGCGAACAGGCTACTTGTTTTTCTCCTGAGGTTCCTCTAGCCTTGCAGGGCTGAACAATGGGTTTGCATCGCCTACCTGTAGCCTTAACTTGAGAGAACAGGGGGAGCGTTTTAAGAATGGGAAGAGCATTCCCCTTTAAACAAGGTGGGCTGAGCTTATTTGCAGTTCTCGCTCCTATGGCAACCCAATAGATCAGCATCATGAATATTCACAATTCACCAAAACGCACCCTGACTATGGATCAGTGATGTCAGCGGTCCCTGGATTGCTCTACTGTATTTTTGCAAGATTGTGTCGCGTTGTTTGATGGAAGCTGGCAAGACATCTGGCGAAAAGAGCGTCCTTCGTCTTGCATGACCTTTCCCTCGTCTCCGTATCATCGTTTGTCGGCACATCTCTCACATGTCACGCTAAGGTGACTTTCAAGCAGTTTTTTCCACTTTTGCGCACAATGTCGAAACGGCACAAAGATGTACGTCGGGGACGCAGTGGCGAAGTGGACCGCCCAGACTGCGCGTGAGGACATATGCAAACTGTCAGGTAGTCTAATTATGAACAAGAGTGTCTCTCATCTGTTTCAGTAGAGCCACGGCGGTCCATGTCATGTGTAGCAGGCTTTCCGGGATCCAGATTAGCTCCAGACTGATCGCTCTCACAGACAGATAGGGAGCGCGGGGCTGGTGGCAACAATCGTTTCAAATACAGCCCAAGAATCTGGATTTATTTCATTTTCTCCACTGTGTCTCAATGTCATAATGGACAGGTTGCACTCCTCCATGCGTAAAAGACTCTACAGTTTGCCACAGCAAATTGGACAGAAAGCATCTATAATGGGCGAAGGAGAAGACGCAGACAAGGACACCCGGAGGAAGAGCATCAGGATGAAACCTCTACCGTCACCGTCGCCGACCTCTGGGGGAAGCTGCAAAGGCATCGGGGAGACCAAAAGTGGGGAGTCTGTGATCATGGAGACGGACGTAGGGAGACCGATGAAGACCAGCTCGAATGGAGATTGCCGCAGGTTTCGAGGCAGCCTCTCGTCCATCACAAGTCGGCATGTGCACGACTCGGACTCGGCGGAAGAGAGGCGGCTCATCACCGAGGGGGATGTCACCCCGAGCGAGGAGAGCCCCCCCGGAGCCATCGGTGACGGGCCGCCGGATCAAGGCGCGCAAGGGGCCAGCGGTGGCGGTGGTGCCCAAAACGACTCCCCAGGCCAGCAGTCAGGGTTTATAAAGTTGGACGGCATCGATCAAATTCTGCCGGACGACGAGAGATTATATCAGGCTGGCTTCATACACAGACAGTTCGGAGCAATGCTTCAACCAGGGGTCAACAAGTTCTCCCTGAGGATGTTTGGAAGTGAGAAGGCGGTCGAACGGGAACAAGAGCGGGTTAAATCCGCCGGCTTTTGGATAATTCACCCTTACAGTGATTTCAGGTAAACATCTTACACATGCTCTCAGAAAAACACAAAAACAAACCCAGAACAAAACAACAACAAAAAGATGGAGCGTCACGTTAACGTCCATGCCTTAGATGTTTTCCTCAGTGTGTTTGTTATTAATTAGGGCAGTCTTCACCTCCAGAGCAGCCCAGCCCTTGTTTTATCCAGCTTTAAAACACCGTCATCACTTATCTTACTCCTTCATGCGGAAAGATTACATTTACCAAAGCAATAACTGTCATCAATTTGCCTCACTGCTTAATAAAAATGCTTACAATTTACCTGTTTGTTTAGAGGGTAATTTAATAAGGAACATTCCAGTGCCATTACACAGTGGAAGAATTCTATTCATTAATTAGGAGGCCTGTAGACACACCACATTCTGCTATGAAACAACCCTCAGATAAAACATCCTTTTCTAATTAAGCCAATTTACCTATCTTGGGAAGATGCTATCTAAATGGACACATAATTGAATCCCTTTAGTGGTTTTCTTCTGCTTTATTTGAGAAAACAGGGGATTTCATTCATCATAGATTAGGGTTAGTAATGAGGCCTTCACCTCACATTGTCTTTACATGTCCATTGTCTGATTCTGCTCTTCTTTTCTGTGTAGTATTTTGACAATAAGTCTTGTTAAACATTTTATTTGAATTAAATGTGATTAATAATTGTAGTTGTGGAGCGATTTTTGAATTGACCAACACATTGTATGTCAACATTTAACAGCGTTGTCTACGTTGTTCACAAAATACGGCAGCAAAACTAAATGGAGAAAGTCCACCAGCATATAGATTCCTTGTTACTGCCCTTGAGTACGTTATTGGTCATATGCATCTGATTCATGGCCACATGGCAGCTCTTAAGTGCTAAGCAAGACAAGATTTAAGGTCCTTCATCCTGGCTTTTAAGATTTCTGAATGGTTATCACAGAGTGCTTTTAAACAATGGATGGAATTGAACTATTATTAGACAGGCCTCATTAAATAAAATGCATTTGATTGATTTGCTTCCTTCAACCATTCCAGTTAAAAAATACATAAACAATACATCGTGTGGTCGAATTTGACAAAATACATCTATTTTGACAATCTCGCAGCTTTTACTGTAAGCAGGTATTGAACCTTCTTAAATTGAACACATTTTTCTGTAATTTAATAATTCAGGCAAAACTATTTCATTGCAAGCAGTGTCAGACTTGGCATTTAGTTCCCCCGTGCATCTACAACCTATCATGTAAATCACATGGAGACATTATCATTGCTGTAAGCAGTATCATCCCAGATACACGTTCTGTAACATTTCTCCTTGTCCGTGACATTGAATGTTGTCTTGACTGCCTGGTGTCTGATTGGCTGTGATGGTTTAATGACACGAGATACAGAAACGATCACTTATCACAAAAGGGTGTTTTTCTCCCCCAAGAACAAGATGTCTGACTTTGAGAGACATGTGAGTTGTAGCGCAAGTTGCTCACAGGCCCGGGGTGTCACAGGCAAAGGCTAAATAAGACTCTTCCTAGAATAGAAAACAGACACATTTATCTGTCTGTTTATCCTGAGAGAACGGACAAATACAATGTAATGGCTCACATCGCAGGATGCTTTCTGCTTAATTTTGTTTTGAAGATGGACTCTTTCATCAGCTGTCTTAAGCTGTCATGAAAAGCTTCTTTTTTTAAATGGAATTGATACGATTGAGAGGTTGGCAAACAGAAAGAGAGGGGAGATATTTGTATAGGCAAGGTAGGATTTCTTGTGCATTAAGGGAAGATTTGTAACATCACATTTCAGCCAATCTTACATTTGATTCAGGTACAACAGGCCCCAGGGGATCGACTCTGTTGTTTAGTGTTTCCAATCTGTGATTGTTTTGTTCTGCATTAAGGAGCTGTCTCTCTCTCGCCACAGAGTATGTTGTCAGTGCTTGCTCAGCCAAAACCTTTAAATACATACAAGTCAACATATTCAGGGTTGACAAGTCAATATGAAGACGTGAGATATTCGACAGTTTGCCATCTTTGTTATGTTCCTCCCAGCTGGTTGTGTTTCCTCTGACCCCCTCTGCTCTCTTACTCCCTGTGTTAAATGTCATGAGGAAGGGTGATTTTGGGCTTGGGGAGTCTGTCCTGATACTGAAAGGTCAGAGATTTGGCACCAGCCATCAGTTCTGAAGTGTCATTGAGCAAGAAGCTGAAACAGTGACTCTGTTTCAAGCTGCACATGTTAAAATAGATAAGTGTGTCTCTCTCAGGGAGATGTATGAAAAATAAAGCAATAAATGAAAATGCACAGAGAGAGAATTGGTCTTTAAATGAAGTTAACCACCCACTTGTTCTGGGTCTGAGGGGAGGTACTGTTTATTACCCTACTGAAACATTTTGGGGATCTGAGAGCGGGTTGCTTTTGGTTCAAGCATTCAAAATGCTTGAACCACGAGCAACCCGCAGTGATTACGTAATCACTCAACTCTACCATTAAAACCACAGATGTGGCACTCAGTCAGGAAAGTAAATAGTTGAGACTGTGCCTCAGTTAACATTGTATGGGGAAAGGCTTTCTTATATATTGCTGTGGCTAACAGGGAAAACAGATTTAAATATAAACAAACAAATACTTGCGACTTAAATAAATATAGTTATTAATTAATATAATAATTGAAGGATAATAGACAATCACTGAAGGAAGTATCATATATGCCGCTTTTGTTACAGTATTAAAATGCTTCAAACAATATTTGAAACCCATCTACAGGTTAACTGGAGAAAAACAGTACTTTGGGTCACATAACAGCATGTTGAGATGAGTTACAGAAAGTGTTTTATTTTTAATGAACTGAAGGAGAAACCTCATACTGGGACGGCTGCTTCCTACAAAATGAGGATCAGAGACAGGACGAGATGACTGTAATTAAAGTACACAAGGAGATGAGCGGGACCTTTTAATGGACCCGGAGAAGGGAAGGGTCTCTGTGACTAAAAGTTTTATTCCCATGTCTGCATCAAAGCTTTGGCACTGTAAGCTCAAATTAGAGTGTCACAAGGAATCACATAGTCATCACTGTGCCGGAATTCAGCAAAATCTCTTCTTGTCAAGTATTGTATAATGCTAAGAAGCAGGGGTGGAGCAATATCTTGCAAGGGAAAAAGACGGATTAAAATGGCATCATAATCCAATCTGCAGCCTCATTTCCAGATTCAAAGCTGAACAGCTTCCTTCGATTCTGAACAAGCATCTCCCAGCGAACAGATGTGGTCAGTTAACCAGAGGGTGACATCAGCAACGCCAAAAAAGCAAAGAAATAAGAAATTTGTATGGAGGCGAATAATATTATTATTGTCTTACTGTTAAGCACGCTGATCATAAAATATCTATGGAAGTTTGATAGGATTTTGAGCAATACATATGATTGGTGCTGAGATTACTGTAGTGTACTCTCTGCCCTGCTTCTCACTGGATGCCCCTGTTGGATATCTGCCCTGCTTGCTTGTCTCTGTCATGAAAATGTGACTTTATGATTGTTATTTAAAAGCTGCTGTACCGTAAGATGTGCTGAGACCTACTGATATTGCATGTCCTTGGTCATAAAAGGAGATTGATAAAAGTCATAGAATACTTATGGCCCTTTTAAAGGGTACTGTATATTTCAGGGCTTGATTCATAAAATGATACCCCTCTCACAGAATAGATCCTCTATCTTTGCATGATGAAAGCCAGGTGATGATTTTTTTTTGCTTGTTTGCATAGAGCCCTTTGAGTGGATTCTGTCAATGCAACAGCATTGTGTAGAGTTCCAGACAAATGATGCGGCACAATATTAGAATGCATCCCTCTGATCGTCAAGTGCCTTTTAATTATCTTGTGATTCAGAGCCCAGAGGACCCATCTGTTGGAAAGTCTTCCATATTTCCCCCGAGAGATGGAAAGGAAGACGTTGCACATTAGAACTTTGTTGTTGTTGGGTTTTTTTTTGCACTGAAGGCTCTATTATGTCCCCCCTTTTTCTTCTAGAACTGTGTTGCCAACACTATCAGAGAGGGGGGCGGCTGTCCTGCAGTTTCTGTCAATCAGTTAAATCCCTTTCCAACAGTTATGTGAATCCCTCCATCCCCTCTGCAAAGTCCACTTTTTCAACAGCCTTTTATTACTCCTGCACATCCAGTTCTGTTTCCCAGAGGACACTTACCTAGACAGTGGCAAAAATAAATCCTGTGAAAAGACATATTCCAGTTTTGCTTCAGTTATTTTTACAGGGAATACATTAAAGAAAAGTAGAGCCAATGTAGTCACCGATGTGCACATTAAGACTGTGATATAGGTAAAGGGAAGTAACTTGTGCTGATGAAAAGAGAGTGCACACTGTGTCCAGAAGGCACATTTTACTACAATTTAACCATTTTCTGATTAGATTTTTTTTCTTGCATCCAGTCATGTCATGTTTTTAATGTCCATCATTGACCCAAATAGAAAAATGGTTTTCGACTTATTGTCAGCTTCTTGCAGCAATAGCATAGCTATGTTGACTTTCGCAGATTTGTATATCTCAATTTTCAAAGGAAGAGCTCACTGTGCTTGATAGGGATAAAGAGAGAATGCTAACTGTGTTACCTGAACTTAGACTGCCCTCATATTTTGTGGGAAATCAGAGGGAAATATTTTATTTTGACTCTGATGAATTTTGAGATTTTTTTAAATACCGCACAAATCATGCACCTTAGGTTTGCAGTCCTTATCAAGCATTAGCAGAAAATAACAGCTATAGGCTTTTTGTTGAAAATATATTGCGGTTACTATGGCAGTTTGCTTATGTGTATCTGTGTGTGTTATGTTTGTTAGAGCATTAGATCAGATTAAATAACAGCATTCTCTATTTCAGTCAGGTTGATTACGGTTGATTTGAGACTACGTTTTGCTATTGATTTGTTTGGGTGTTGCGGGGCCTCTGGCTCACCATCGCTGGCGGTGGATTCATTGAAAAATGAGATGGAGAACCATACACAGCTGCAGCGAGGGTGATTCTCCTCCCTGTGGCGGTGGCAGGAGTCTGAGTGAGAGTTACACAAAGGTCAAGATGAGGTGCTGGAGACGATGAGTGAATGTAAAGCCTGCACATTTAGACCCCAGTCTAAATTGTCTTTGTCAATTTTTCACTGCAATAAGTCATAATGATGATGATTGTCAAATCCCTATCATATCAACATGTTTAAAATAAAAGATTCATGAACTGAGTCCCGAATGTAGCGTTAGTCTTCATGGGCCACGTCTTCTTGTCTCATAGTGCTAATCTGCATGGGAAGATGGAGGAAAAGGCTGCTTGAGACTACACAAGATGAATGACACTCTATTCCATTCGGTCTCCATTAAATAATTCCTCTTTTAATTTAGTGAGGGTAAAACATGGGGATTACAGATGGTTCTGGCTGGGCCTGAAAGTAGGGTAATCAAAATAGGCTGCTGTGCTCAACCACGAATATTAGGAGCCAAGAGATTATTACAGCACAATTTATTTAATGGAGGGAGCCCAGGGAGGATGTGCGTGGCCGGTGGGTGGAGGGTGGCCTGTCATAGTGGCAGAATGATTGAGCGGTACCGTGTGACCTCGCCAGGCACACTTGTGTGGGAGTGTGAAATCAGGACACGTGATCACAACTGTAAAAGAACGGCCTTTTTTTCGGTCTTCTGCACGTCTGTAATTTCCCCCCTCCTGAAACATCATTTAATTCAGCTTCACATGCTTGGCAGAGAGCTGAGTTTAACCTTGGCAAAGTAATCTCGAGGTGAGATTATACTGATTGATTGGACATCATATACATTTTGAAAATGGGGAAAGCTTGCTGGAAGCCTTTTCTTTCTCGCCGCATGTCACCCAGCTGCTATGCGTGATGCATTTTGTTCACCTGACAAATGTAATGTTGTGTGTCCTTCCCGCTTCACCATCCTCTGCACTGCAACATCAATTTATAATCTCTCCAGGTGGATACACAACACTTGGCAAGGCCCATTCTTGAGGTTTTCCTCTTTTAACACATTTCAGTGTCAGATTTATTTCTTTTGCCACTGGACAGATGTGATTACTATCCAGAGGTAAATATGTCAGTTTCACTTATCTCAACATTTAAGGGAGAAACCTCTAAAAATCGATTTATTAGATTTTTTTAAAAAACAATTTTTCACCCCATAGTCATGTCACGTTTGAGCTGCCTTATATGTGACATTACAGTGACCGAGACCTCTGTAGACCTTTGTGTATTCCTCTTTGCACATTTTACTCTGGGCATAAGGGACTTTCCTTACTGATATTGATTTTTTTTTGGGGGGGGGATTCATAGATTAATGATACAGTAGCCAATAAAGTGATTTTTTGAGCTGGAATGAAAGTGGACGTCTTCCGTGTGGATGTGCTCTGATTTTACACTTTGAAAAGGTATTTTGAAGACTGCTTTCTCAAATAAATAACTTTACTAAAGAATTCATCCATGCTGCACACTCTGATGAACAGACTATGTGAGGATGTCATTCATCATTTTGTGCACATTATGTTTTGTAAAAAAGGTCCATTATATGGAGAGAGTCTTCTCTCTCCATATCATCGACTGGCATTGATTCCTGGTCGACCTCACCTGCCCACTTGGCTCATGCAGGGGAGAAATTGTGTTATAGCAAGATTGTTGAGCCTTGTGACACTTATAATAGTATATGAATTGTGCAAAGGGTGCTGCAACTCACCCTTTAGTCATCTCGCTGTAACCATGAAAATAAAGACTGAAAGACTGAATGTGATTGTGATGCCTACTTTTTTAGACATGTGGCACAGTCACAGTTTTTTCCATCCAAATACAGGAGTGACTCTGGTTATAAATCTCATTTTACACATCTAGTTTAATTTTACTTAATTTTACTGACATTTGACGTGTAATCAATGCTGGGGGGAAAGCAATCAAATTCAACACTGATAGGTGTAATCTTCCAATGATACCCAAGAGGGCATTCTTTACTCTGATTACGGGCACTGCAGTGATTTCACCGTATGCATCATCACCTAATTCATGCCCAGACTTAAGAGTATTCTCTATGATGCTATTGCTTTTATCACCAATGTGTAATGACTGACGAATTTAATGAACATAAACACAGGAAATCAATTGGTTCCAAGTTATGAAGAAAACACTGCACACTTCACTTTACGGGAATTGTCAGCATGGTCATGATGAATAATCAAGACTTCTTGGGTTTCATTTCTCCTTAAAGTCCATTCAGTGAGACCTGAAATACTGTTGCAACTGTGTTTCTTGTATTGTTATTTCCTATATGAGCCAGATGACTGGGAGTTGGGAGAACTGAGAATTTTACAAAGGCTATGAGGATCCAAAGCATAGTCAAAGTATGTGGCAGCTCAGCACACCACTGTTTTTGACCTGACATGAAAACTGACCTCATAACTTCAAGTCATTAATTGCAAAATTGTATTCTGACCCCGACTCGTCCTTCAGCACAAATAGTTTGTATTGTTCAGTAACCAAATCACAAGTTCTCCTGTGTTGACCTCTGCATGCACACTGCAGCCCCAGTCTGCTCATTCCTCCTCACACAGATCCTGCTATATCAAGTACATACTGGTTGACCTTTTCAGCCCCGACTGTGTCCCAGGTGGATTTTCACACCCCTTGTCTCTCTGAAATTGGATTGCTTTTTTCCCCCCCTATCTAGCCTCGATAGGAAATGGTCAAGAATTGAAACTGGCACAGATGTGTTGCTCCAGGGGGTGGACAAAATATGAGAAACGGCATAATAAAAGGCACTTAACGCTACAAAGTTAGCTTACCAGGCAGTTTCTATTAAGTTCAGAGCCAATTAGCAGAATGTGACAGAAACGATAATCATTTCCACCTGTAGGTGACTTAGGTGGACAGCCATACGTCATGTAACCCTGACAGTGATACATTGCTCCGAGGCTGTCATAGCATTTCATCCGCTACATCTCCATCATCTTTCTGTTTGTCTTATCTTTTAACCACCATGTGCTGGGGCCTGTCATTCATTCAATATTAGCGTTTACGGACTTTCAGGGGCTATCATGATGATGCAATTATAGAGCTAACTGTTGTTTTATATTCAGGAGCTACAAAGGGTAGAAACACTATTCTTTTCCCTTGTTTTGATGATAGTGGTGGAGAGCGCTGTCTAAAGACGTTGGTCCAAAATCTTCCACAGGTGTCTCTCTAATGGGGCAAAGGTGCAACACTAATTCGACATATTAAAGAAAAAAAGATTTCTCAATCTTCCCTTTTTTATAAGTAATTTTTTACTAAACTCAAGAATCGTTTTTTACAGTGTACATATTTCCATAATCACTCACACTGTGACTGCCATTATTCCATTGCTAATATTCCTCTCTCAATCATCTGTGCACAGCAGACATGGCATTGCATTTCCATAGAGGAACCCTCCATGGTTTTACCCTGTAAGAATGTAGGCTATGTGCTTTGGAAACAGTGGGGTTTCCACTCAGAGAGGACTAGAGTCCAGTGCGCGGAATAAAGAACTCTGTGTGTGGCTGGCGAGATTCACAGGAAATACTTCCCTGGATCAATGTGTTAGGACTGGCCCTGCCACACGCTGGGTGTCTAGAAGGCTCAGACAAATGGCTGGATTATGAAACATGCAGTGGTGAGAGACAGATTGTTCCCACCCCTCTGCTATGGGGGGGGGGTCATCCTTCACCATCTCTTTAGTCGATCGCATGTCCTCTTTTATCCCACACCAGCTTATGTTGTACCACGTTACCTGGTGTGTGATTGAATAGGGGAGCAGCAGCAAAGTTCGTGTGTACAAATCAAATTCCTGACCCTCTCGGGATGTACAATCGAAAAATGATAGAGCTAACAAAATATAAAAACTACCCCATTTGGTTTAACTGTCAGATAAGCCTTCACTTTTTCTTGCTCATGCAGACCAGCAAAAATCAGATAAACTGCATCTCCTCTCTAAATTTGATTAGATTTCATGCCCACAGTGTTTTCTCAGTGACGATTTTCCATCAACTTTGAAGCTGGTTTAATTTTGGTATTTATTTGTTTTGTTTTCAAAACTACAGCGTGGAACAAAAGGTGATGACTGTGTCCACAAGACCATACTGCCTCTGCCTCTGTAAGCTGTCTTAATATGTTGTACATAGTCCCATTTTCTCTCAGTGGGTCTCTCACTGGTTGTCTCTCCTCTCACTGTTTTTTTCTTTTTGTGCCCCGACTCCTCCTGTCACCCTTTGACCTCAGATCACCATTTTGGACATGGATAGAAAAGGCTTTCATTGAGGCTGCTCCATTTGCTGATTGCAACACATAAAGTGGTGAAGATAATGGCTCAGCACTGGTGCAGCCCAGAGCAAGGGCATGAGGTGATGGTCTGCAGCATGACCAGCGCCTGGTATTACATACAGTTCAATATCTCAGCACTTCATCTATGTTAAGAGAAAGCCCATCTCTCTCTCCCTCTTTCTTTCCCTGGCCCTCTCCTGTCCAACAGGACAGCAGACTGGTGAGTGAGGGGATGTGTTCAGTTGGGAAGCCCTGGCCAGCTTTTCCTCCGCCACACACGTGCTGGCTGACAGGGGACCCCCTTTGACATGACCCTGAGGACCTTGTGGGAGATAACAAGGCATCATGATAAAACACAGATGCAATTAGAGGCAAGATGACAGTCCACAAAGCTGGAGTGTCAATACTGGTTTAGCTTTCTTTCTTCTCTGTGTCTTCCACAGCCCTGCCACTCACTGTTTCTCTATTTTTTTCTCCTCAGAGGGCATATTTATTTTATGACCACAGACTACCAATGTACAATCTTTGCACATGATAGTCAGCAAGTTGTGCTCTGGGAAGCTGTGAAGGACTCTGCGAGAGGCTGCACAGACAAGGACAGGGACACTGAGTAGCCACTCGTGGCACCAGGCAGAGCCTCTCCAGAAACATCTCAAAAAATGTGAAAAGATCCCACTGGTGTGAAAAGCGGACAGCAAACACAGACGCAGTTACTTCACAGAATTCTTCTCAGTGGGCTCCCTGATTACATCTGGTCAAGTTGTAAAGTGGCTCTGGTGATTTCATGATTTAGCCAAAGCTCTGAAGCGCACACTTCTGAGCTATTCAAACATCAGAGTGAGTTTGGGGTAAACTTATTTCAATGATTGGATCTAGGGTATGAGCTTGAGTGCCTGGGGCTGCCCTCATCTCCAATTTTTAACAAACATGAAGTTAAAAGAAACAATTCAATACCCTCAAATTCAGGGTGAATTACATTGCTGAGTGGTTTTAATATCTTAATAGAGAATTATAATGAAAGGTGTGTGCTGTGTTTTTGTCAACACATCCTCTGATCAACTGAGAAGGTATGTGTTTTAGATTTATATCTAATAACTTTGATTTGGTTATTTTTGGTAAGTCTGTGCTTTGAAAAGTCCTGTTGATCAGTTTCAAGAGCGATTGCACTCCTGTTGCGCTCTCCTGCAGCGGACATGACATTGGACTTAGCATTGTCTTTCTGTCGTCTGTGTTGAATAACAGTCCCAGACAAAGCTTTAGAGGGGAATGAAAAATCATACACTGTACCCTTACCTTGATGTCCCACGAGCACACCCCTTTATAATCTTATTTATGCAGCTCTTTTAGCAGTGTTAGGTAAGGTTGACTCCTTTCAGTTGATTTTGCTTCTCTTCTCCCCTCCGCAGGTATTTAGTAAATCCCTCTGTTCCTCGTAGCCTAAGGTTGGGGAGATTTGCCCCTACCTCCGATGAAATCTTCTTAGCCAAGGTTTGATAAAACAGCATGCCTCACCTAAATATAGCCACCTGCGACTGCACAGCCCCAGTGTCAGTGATGTGCTTGCAGTGTGCCTTCTGGCTGTGCTTAGCATAGACAGCACCATCATGACAGTTCATTGGAGCGGGTGACAACAAAAATAAGATTAACCCTTTTAACCTGATATTTTTTTTTCTCTCCTCGACACTTAAATCTTGCTGTGTTTGCCAGCTGGCTTGTTTAATAACAAATGCGCAGCTCTTTTATTGGAACTACGTGTTGTTGATATTGTTACAGATGCTGTTCTCCTGTTAAGTGTGACAGGCTTTATCATAGACCGCTTCTCCCTGTGGCTAAGGGTAGCTTATGTAAAATGAAGTGATTTTTTTTTTTACCCACGAGAGCCTTTCATGCTTAATTTTCATTGAATCCACTTCAGTTATTCATTCACAAATAGCACTGGACTTAATGAGGCGGTTGCTATGTGCGCTTCTGTTAAACTGCTGCTATGACAGCTATTCACAGCTTAAGTGTAGCTTCAGCACCAAACAGGTGTTTCAAAGAAAAAAACAAGTGCCCCAATAAGCTTTATACTTATTAGCTCATTTTTAAAATTTATTTTGCACTTTTTTGCTTTGCATACATTATTTTTTCATTCACGCATATTCCAAAGTAAAAAGGCCTCTCATCTCCACTCAGACGGGTGTGTGGCCAAAACTTAAAACTTAAAAATCTATTCAAATCGAGGTTAGTGGATTCTGAAGAGATGTTATCTCTAAGTTGTAGAAGTTGACAGAAAAGTGTGCTTATTCTCCTGTATTCAGTCTGTCCTTGCCAGAGAGCTTATGTTAACCAACAGCTGTCGGCAGATGAATTAGTGAGCAGACTTTTAGTGTGTGCCCTGTCTGTGCTCAAAGTGACCATGAAAGTGGACGTCTGTCTGTATCCAGCCTTATTTATGATTAACTTCTCCATTAGATACAGTAGCATCCAGTGGCAGTTTACAATGTTGGCCAAAAGCAGTTAGTGGCTGTTAAGGAAATGAAACCAATTCCTCAGAGCAAAAATGGGTGCTAACCCACTCATACACACACACACAAAGCAAGCAAGCAAATGAATTACACAGATCCTGTTTTTCTTTTATGCAAAAACATAAATTTCATTCAGCCCAAATCACATTTACAGTGGCTGGTGCCCTCGTGGAAGTGTTGTGTGGGAACACCCACTGTTCCTCTGCTGTTCCCATTCAGTCAGTGTGGCACAGGATAAAGGGAGACACTGTTAAATGCTGTCTGCCACTTGTACCTGGCATGACAGATGATCCACTTGCATGCTATGCCATCACTCTCCCTGCATGGTAGCCAAACAGATAGACATCTCTGCAAGGGAGATGTAAACAAATGCACACACATGCATGCACAAATACAAAAATACCGTATAGTACCTATATATCCCCTGTATCTACAGCACTATATATACCCATATATATTCCCTTGAATCTCTTGTGCCCACCTCGTCAATTTAAATATTGGCTACACTGACAGGTAAGTGTGTGTCCATCTGGCTGTGATGGTGGCTCTCACAGTCCCCTTCAGGTAGCCTGGCAGGCAGGGCGAGGAGAATGAGAGAGGCTTATCATGTAGTCAGACGCACTCTGTGGGTGACAACATGTTCCCGCCGTCCCCGGTCACCCCAAAGGAGAGCAGAGTGGGCTGTGGCTCTGTCCCTTCCGACAGCAAAATGTCAGGGCTCCCTTCATCAGTACACTGGATTCTCAGCTCCATAACAAGTTACGTGTGAACTACTATGCTGCTTGTCCTCTGCTATTTCTTTCATTGTCATATTGACAGCTCTGATATTCCCCAGTAATCTCACATTTACATAAACAAGCTCTGACCAAGTGTTTCCAGAGTTTATGATTTGTTTGCTGTTTATTTTTTATTTATTTATTTATTGCTTTATGTCTACAACCCAGTTTAATTACTTAATTATTATTAGCAGTTTATATCTCTTTTTTAAATTAACTAACTAATCATGTTAAAATAAGTATTTAATTGCTATCTTAACTTTAATGGACTTAATCCTGCTATAAACTGGACCTTTAATGAATTTATCCTTTCTATTTACTCTTGGTGCCGATAAAAACAAATGAAAAAATAAAACACAATAAAACTACCTGCCACACCAGGAAGTATCATCTTCCTATCACCCCTTTTAGTTTGCTATATTTTGCTTTTATCATTTCCAAGACAGGTGGCACACCACCACACAGTACAAGTCTTTGATTGGGGCTGCACACAGAGATATGGGATTGCTTAATGCCTTTGAAATGTCCGCCTAACATGGTGCACTTGCCCAACTGTATTTATAGAACAATGTCAGGGTCCCAGTGCATAATAAAACACAGTAAATGGATCCTTGCTATGTTTAGGTCGGCCGACCTCCATTAGGAGGCAGCCGCAAAAGTGAAAAGGAGAAATCATGAGCATTTACTCCTCACACTCATGCACACACTCACTCACACAAACATGTGCAGGTAAAATCACAGATTACATGTATACAAGAAAACACACAGTGTGCACAAGGATTTCAGAAAAGTGCTTTGAAATTCTGCATACTGAGCTATTTCCTCATCCCAAAATACTGTCAGTGGTCAGTCATAATAATCTTTGATTGTGGTTCCTGAAAATTCCAGTGGATTTATTCAACTGGTAGATTGATTTAACTGGAAAAACATAACCATGAAACATTCCAATGATCTGATTTGTTTGTTTGCACATGTGTCATGCATTTCCTATTGTATAATTGGGAAGATGCAGTTGGACAATGAGCACAAAGCAGCTGCTGTTAATCTTACCAATCCCTACACTCCTATATCAAGTGTGGCTTGTTCAAACAGGTGGCAGCAGTGGCTGTGTGATGCCAGGGCGACGTTGAGAGCTCTTAAACAGCATTCTGTCTTGTTATTCCTCCTGCAAAGATATTGAGGAGCTCTCCTCTGGCACTATTTTTCTATTTCTTTTACTCGTCCTGTCATTTATATGGCATATAACTGCTTGCTGGATCTTTGACATCTTTGTCAGGCCTGCACTTCTATGGCTTGTCTTGATATATATTTTTTCTGGTGCTGAAAGTCAACCAGTTGTGGAACTCAGAGTGCATTTAGATTTATTAACCCTCGCGGTGTTCATGAATAAAAAATATCTGCAAGTAGACCGACATTCCCATCAGCCTCAGCTGTATAGATGTTTGCTTAAACATGTTAGCACTGTCACTGCAAGAGACCCACTGCAACTAGCTTGTACATATGCATTTCACTGCACACACCACATAACTAGAAAAAAATATCTGAGATTTGGCTTCTTCAACATAATTTAGCCCATTTGCTGTCTTTTCTATTGCAACACAATAGAAAAAACTTTCACAACAATTATAGTGAAAATAAGTTTTATGTGTGACCAAGTCGTCACAGCTGAAACAAAGCAAAAGCAAGGATTTGAAGCTATTACACATACTGAAAGAAACAGATAATGTTAATTCATTGATGGCAGGCCCCTGTTAAATGCTGGGAGTGCACTTACATCCTATTAGTATGCTGCAGAGCGCATACAGATGCACAGGCTAGCTAGCATTTGTAGTATTAGCCAACATGGCAATATGATGAACAAATGTCATTACCTATGTTTGCATGTACCAATGTATGAATTTCTTCCTTTGAAGTTTTTTGTGTCCTCTCGGGCTTTCAGTCTTAGCATGAGCAAACACAGTGGTGGCAAGGTCTGTCTAAATATAACTCCACTTGACAACAAGCGGGAACAGTAGATACTGTTTTACTTTGAAGAATTCCAATTACTGTCACTGTTTCCTCAGTGTGTGTCTGTAATAGACACAAGACTGAGATGCGTCTTGGTGTATACTGTATATTTAAATGTATGCATGTGTAAGTGTGAGAGGCTCTTGTAAATTGTAATCCAAGCACATTACAACCCAAGCATATGCTGCATAGATGCATGTGCAGTTTTTCATCTGAGTTTTTCACTCAGTGATGTAGTCTGTCCGTAGATTTTTGTGAGACCTCTCATCCCCAGAGGCAATCATGACAAACAATCACATGGGGAATTTAAGGGTAGTTGGGTTTTTATTTAGTCATGCTGACAGAAAGAGAAAGAAAGTAGAACACTGCCTCCTAAAAAAAACACATTATCAACGATGACCAAGTCTGCGCCCTTTAAAATGTTAACGTTTCCTTTCCGGTGGACACCAGTGGCTGTAGCAGCATCTACATCTATCAAGGTCAAGTGGCAAGATAAGGTTAAGATAAAGTGCAAGCATATGTAGCACTTCATCTTCAAGCATGGCTCAGAGGGCTTTGGAGAGAAAAGGGCAATTTTAGATCAAACTTATCATCAGTGAAATGATAAACTCTCTATCATCCAACAGAGGAATCACAGGGAGGCAGAGAATGAACAGAAGATTCCCTTTCTAACTGAATTTTTTTGCGACCTGACTTGACTTGGACCATATGTCTTTTCAGATCAGGCCTTGTGATCGTGTAGTTCACTGCAAACCCCAGTTAGTTACTGAGACACAATGTGAATGAACTATGAAATCAATAGACATCAGCTGCAACAAAGTGGTGAGAGAGAGGTAATTACTTGCTGCCTGGCTTGCTTGCAGTAAAAATGCATCTCCTACTCTGGTTATGTACGTACCATCCGTTATTGCTTATGACCCTGCTCTTGAAATTGGTTTTGCACAGAGACAAATCTTTACAGCCCAGTTGGGGGGGGTAAATCATCCAGGGCTCACTGGGCCACAGCCCCCTCGTGGTGCAGTCTATGGGGTATCCAGGATATATCATCCTTAGCACAAAAGGCCCAATCTGGATCCAATTACCAAGCCAGCAGAGAGTGCAATTTGAATCCAAACTCCAAGGCTTGGAAGGTCACAATACAGTTTGTAATTAACAGTTAACCCTCATTGACCTTTGAGTTGTGATTTACGGCCCAACACAAACAGCTTGCATGTCAAGCTGTCTGCTGGCATGGTGGGAAGTTATGTATAGGTTATTACACCATCATTACACCGTGTGTGTGTATAAGCTTCCTTCCACTGCACTGCACAACAACCAAAGGTACCCAAGGTTAAATTGGCTAGAGATGACCCACAGAGAAGCTCTCATCACTTATCTGTCCCTAAATCCCTGCATGTCTCCATTTCTCTCTCCAACTAAGGTTTTACTGGGACTTGACCATGCTGCTGCTGATGGTGGGCAACCTCATCATCATCCCTGTGGGCATCACGTTCTTCAAGGACGAGCACACGCCCCCCTGGATCGTGTTCAATGTGGTCTCCGACACATTCTTCCTCATGGACCTAGTCCTTAACTTCAGGACGGGTATCGTCAAGGAGGATAACACAGAGATCATTCTCGATCCGCAACAGATCAAGATAAAGTACCTGCGCAGCTGGTTCGTGGTGGATTTCATCTCCTCCATCCCTGTGGACTACATCTTTCTCATTGTGGAGACGCGCATCGACTCAGATTTCTACAAGACGGCACGCGCCTTGAGGATTGTCCGCTTCACCAAGATCCTCAGCCTGCTGCGACTCCTGCGCCTCTCCCGGCTCATACGCTACATCCACCAGTGGGAAGAGGTAGGGAAGCGCTTCTCAGTGTGCTGACTATATGTGTATAATAACATGTTAAAGGTGATGACTTAAAGTTGTGCTGAATGTTGCCCACTTTCATGTGTGATGTCTTTGATGCCTGCTACTTCAAATTGTCCTGGCAAACTGGATTACCTGGATGTGAACAATTCACACAGAGAGACAGAGAAAATACCTAGAAAAATCACTATGATTGACAGCTGTACAAGCATACTATATGATAAAGCTCATCAAACACATAGGGCTTTACACCTGAAATCCAATTATAATCCAACTGGTATTCCCATCCTGGGGAGCTAATGTGAGAACTTTTGTAGAGCGCTGTACCTTTCCCCTTCCTCTGAGAAGGAAACATGTATAGATGGTGCGTCTGATTACATCCACCCTTGAAAGGAGTGAAGAGGCTCTTTTGCTGAACTCAAGTCACCAATAAGTTGATGAAGCCGGGGAAGTTGATTGCCATGTTCTCTCGGTGTGCCCATCCAGCTAGCAGTGGGACCACAGAGCCCAGAGAGGCCTCGCTGCAGTACAACCGTGATTATAATTGTGGCAATAATTAGAAAAGTTCCCATTGCTCTCACTGGATGGATCTTGTTTAGTCTCGGAGGTAAAAGGTGCAAAGTGGAGTGTCAGAGTCAACAAGAGGACACTCCACTAGAGAACAAGACAGGACGTGTGGGGGGCGGGGGGTTATATGAGGTAATGTTTTCAGGCTGCAGGGAGCGGGCAGATTTGTGGCAAGGACAAACAAGAGCTTTGTTATTTATTGTGTCCTGTCACAAAATAAGGGGAAGCACTGGATAATTTAATAAATGCAACCAACATGGAGGGCTGCTTCTTGGAGGCTCAGAGCTTCATGATAAACTGCTGTTTGCCATTCCACATGTCCTCCCTTAAAATAAGCAAATCTCTGCATTTCTCTGAGGCAAAGGCAGTGCAGGGTTGAGGCTTTAGTTCAGGGTTTAGTGTCTCGATGAAGAGTACTTTGGCAGAATCAGTGTGCATGGTCATAATACAGATATAATTATAGCAGCAGCAGCAGCAGCCCTGCATAGCTGCAGCACACGCTGTTATTGGTGTCAGGGATTAAAGCAATATTTTCACTTACTAGTCAGATTGTGTACCTTCAGACACAGAAACCATTTAAGCAGTGCATACGCTCATATCTAGTAACGTACTGAAATGTTACTGGTCCTTACAGTATTAAATTTTCTATCTAAGTATGTCTGTAAGCTAGAAATTTTTTTTTGTGCCCAGACAAAAAAATATTTATTTAGTATATGACGTTCTCGCTATTATAGATTTTGAACATGTTTTTTGTGAGTTTTGGGGAACCTATTTATATCAGTGTACTTAGCTTTGGTAGTTACTTAATTGAAAACCCCCACACACACACACACACACTCTATTACAGTTTCGAAAGTTGTGTTGAAGTTGACATAAAAATGTGAGTCTCAAAGCTACGGAAGCACTTGGAGCAGACCTACTCTGACTGATTTAATTGCAGTTTGCCAGCAGATTTTGAATGACCATTTTATGTGAACAATGAACCAAATCAAGAACAATTTCACAAGGTAGGTCCTTGGTTCATCTGCATTATGCTTTAAAACGGACTATTTTAGAAAATGTGCAGTGGCTCAGGGTCACGGTAACTGATAATCTTCTTTTCCCTAATGTCACACTAAATTGACAGCAGAGCCACAAAAATGCATACTAACAATGCTGCATTGATATCCATTGATTAGCATGTTGGCACAATGTTGTCAAAATACAGCGCTGCTTAGTCAGTTGGTGGGTGTGTTCCCCTAAGTGCATGGCATTTCATGGGCAAATGGAAAGGTTGAATAGCAAGCTGATTGGCAATCAAAGCACAGTAGCCGCAGACCTGCCCACAGGCATTCAGAAAAGTTCCTGGTTTTCAAATATTCAGCTGGCACTCTGGGTAGAACAGTGTAAAGAAGTGTGGTGACATTAATCATGCAGGGCCTCTGTGATGCCATTTCAAAGAGAGGAAAAGTTCAGATGAATCACTCGGGGAGAATCCCTTTGCCACCGCGCACCTCCATGCATTCCTGCTGCTGTACTTCTGGGATACATGTCGTTCAGGCCAGCCCGCATTTGAACAGAGTGGACGCACTGACAGTGAGTTGTCACATGTTCGATAAGACAACTGAGGCATGAGAGAGGAGAGAGGAGTGCAATGATGGAGGGGAAAAAGGGAGATAATAAAGAAAAGCAGTAGTGCCTGCTGAAGTAGCTTTTAGCCGTGGGCTGTTGTTTGGTTGCAACTGACCACCACCACAGACGAATGCTAGAACTGTTTTAGAGAAATTGGAGGAAAACAAAATACACTCATTCATATTCATGTTTTTTAACAAACCTGCAAGGATGTTACAGCAAGATTGCTGCATCTTTAAAAAAAAAAAAGTATGTAAGCAAGGGGACATCACTGAACCAGCTGCCATTTACATATTTTATGCCTGTGTGTGTGTGTGTGTGTGTGAGAGATGAATGCTAGTTGGGCAGACAGAGTGAAAGGCCAGTTTTGCCTCAGCGCCGGAGTACTCCAGATGCAACCTCACAGAAATGTCATCTGTCACTGCAGAATAACTTGTTGCCCAAATCTCACCACCTGTTCTGACTTTTTGACTTTTCCTATTGTCAGCCACTCTTCACACAATGCGCATGTATCTTGTCTCCATTTGAATATTTATACTTCCCACTGAGTGACTTCATGCTGACCTTACTATGACGTATTCATATTGAGCTTTGGGGACAAATTGGAAGGAGGCAGTGATTCTGTGGACGCACTTTTATACTACACTGTTTGACCAATCTTTTATTGTGTTTCCACTGCCCCATCAATAACTATGTCTGAACACGCTGAAAATTTCTCTGGCTCCCACAGAACTGGGACAGGATCCTTGTGAGCCATGACCCATAACATCACTCTAAACATGGCGCCTCAATTAGATGCACTTCTCTGGAATGGCAGAAGCTGCCAACCAGTGATGTCCCAATGTCCTCCGGAAAGGCGAAGCAGATTTATTTTACTCACATCTCCCAAGTATCTGCAATCTATAAATAGCCCTGCACAAATTCATTTGGTTTGTTATTGTTTGAGTTTCATTTCCTCCTCAGTAAGAAGTCACACAAAGGACACTTCTTCAGGGAGAGCCTGAATACAGCTCAGTGAGCTGCACTGCATGGTTTAATGCCGTGCAGAGTGATACTTTTGGGAGCCCATTTTAAAATAAGAATCTCCTCTCATGTAGTTGCTGTGGTGAATAAAGCTTTTTAGGAATTCAGGACAAGACAAAGGAATAAAGCCACATCAAACGTACCGAAGAGATACAGAAGCAATTCATAACAAAAGCAGAGAGACAACAGAGCTCAAATGTATTACAGGTGAAGTGCCTGAGGCTGGTTTGAAGTGGTCCAAAAGAGATTCATAAAATCATGGTCACAAACTGAACCGATTACTTCTGGACAAATATTGTATTTGTTTTTCTTTTCAAAGGGTGACTAAGCCATTCATTTGCTGTTTCACATCCTCCCTAAAGAAGAATTGCACCTGTTGTGCCCTGCTCTCTAGCAGTGATGGGCCAGTCCAACAAGTCATAAATCTGTTTCGTGATCCTGTGGGGACAGTTAGTGAACTCCCACACTCACTATTGTCTTTGGTCAAAACATCAGTATTTTATAAGTGAAATAACAACACGTTTGAGAGACATAAAGGTGCTGAATCTACTGATGCCTCCTTGGAGGCAAAAAAATTGAATGCTATTTTGAGAGCTCTGTAAAGTCTTTACATTATGAAATTGCATGACACGTTAAAGAGGTAAATCATAACCTGAAATGCAAGTGTACGTATGCATTCACAAAAGGTTAATGTCAAGTGCACGTCGATCAATATACATGTCCATTCATTGCTCTGAATTCATGTACGTCAGTTGCATTTTCCTGTGCGAGTGTATGGATGCTTTTGTTGGCTTTGTTGACATGAACTATAATTGCATGTCCTTAGAGGAGCACACTGCCTGAAGCTCACACATGTCGCCACATAACCACAAATTGCTTAAGTGTCCTTCAGCTTGATGCTCGACCCCTAAACTGCTCCAATGGGGGCTCCCCAGAAGACAACAGAGGCGTTTCTGGGTCAAAGCAGAGCTGCATTCTTTTATGAACTGCCACCTTACATGATACAATATACTACAGCTCAATGAACTGGTGTTTTGTTGATGAATACAGTTAGTACAGCAAGTAACAAATATAATTACATTGTACAGTCGAAGACATAATTTCATGCTTTTATGTCGGTCTCCTTGGGTCACAAAAAGAGGTTATTTTACAGACTAACACCCATGAAGTGAGTGAGGCAAATTTCTGTCCTTACCATTATACATGGCTATCTCGAGCATTACAGCCATGTGGAAATGTGAGAAACTACTGCCAAATTACCAGTCTCTCTTGTTTTACCACCTCTAGGCATGTATGAGTAAAATTTTAGTTTGCATCTACTTGTAGAAAATGTCAAATTATGTCAGTTACAAGGCAAAAAAGATGCAGTGTGAATGACATTCAAATGATTCAGCAGCCACCGCGGCCGCTGCAGCGTCGTCGGACTGTCTGACCTCTGCCAGGTTTGTTGTCACCGGTGTCCACTGCTTGACCTTGTTTAAAGAAGTAACCCGATGCTCACTGTATGCTCACCCCACTGCGAAAGCCTTCTTTTTCATTTAAACTCTTGACACTTGACATGGTCAGTCATTAATTTTTGATTCCAAATTTCTTATTTGTGAAAACTGTTGTTAGTATAGTCCTTTTTATGCAGTCGATTTAAAGGGGGCAATGTTGCCACTGTTATTCCATCTCATTGTCCTGTATAAAACACAGAATGGGGTGCATTGATGGGCTGCCTTTAAGATGGCAGCAGAGGGAATCTAATAATTATTTATAATCTGGAAAGACAAGAAGAAACACTTAAGAGGCACAAAAAAGATTGGGGGATGTTTCTGCAAGTAAAGTGACGTCTGTAGCTGCAACTTTCACCTCCTCCTCCTTCTAATCCAAACACCAGTAACACCATCAGTATTCTTTTGCACAACTAAAGCAAAGCCCTGATCACCCACCAGCTCGTGAAACTTCCTCCTTGTGCGTCTTTTAAACGCTGCTGCCATAAATTAGCTCTGAATGTTTTGATTTCCCCTCCAAACGGATGGATTTGAGGGTGTTTTTACAGCCACCATGTGGACAGAATGTTGTTTACAAACATGTTTTGGAAGTGTTGGCGATGTGCCAGTGATAACGCTGTCATGCATAATGACATTCAACATGGTGTGCAGATATCCATCGCACACACACTCACAGAGCGGACTGGCATTATGGCATCCCCCCTGTCTCCCTCTTGTCAGTTTCCTCTTGTCACTTTTCATTGGGATAAAAAATAAGACCGTGACCGGATATTCTCCTCATTGGAGTTGTCTCCTGTTGACAAACCAGTGACTTGGATGAGATTAGTCATCCTGTTAAATCAGATTCAAGGCAGTGCGCTAATGACTAAGCTCCGAGGGCTTCCTCTCATCATGCCTGATGCCGACAAAACGGCTGTCCTATTGGCCGACCCAGTAAACGCTGCTTTTAGCGCAAATGCAGATGAGATTGTGAGACAAGGGCTGAGGCCTTTGCGGAGCGGGGCTGGGAGTTTAAAGAACAAAGATTTTTAAGGTGATCAAACGATTTAAGTTGGAAGGAGCTGGGCCAAATCCCTACTTTATTACAAATGGCAGAATGACGGACTATTAATGCTGGCATCTTTGCATTGTTGTTGTCATGACTCTGCCTGCTGCAGTCAGGGAGAAACAAAACGCGGTGTGCTCAGGTGCTTTGATAGAAGTCGGCCATGTGGCTGCCCTGTGGATCCAGAAAATGAGTGAGGTGCCTTTCATTTCCAGTTCGTAAGTCTATACAAAAGTATTTAAATAAGGTAAATCAACTAATCAGCGCCCCACTCACTGACCCATTACAGTGGCCAAGGACTGCTCTTTCAGAGATAAGAAAAGCAGGAAGAATAGATTTAATGGGCTATTATTGAGTGCACAATGAGGCTTGCCAGCAACAGTGACAGGTCCTCAACACTCTGAATGAGCCTTGTGCGATATGAATACCCACAGCGGATTTGCTTAAAAAACTATAACACAGAAGTGTGTAATCCTGCAGAAACCCAGTGGCGCATCATGGTAGGGAATGGAGCGAGAGTGGTTTTTGTGATCCAAGCCCTCCAGTCCCGTTTAGATGGATGATGGAAGGGTGTTCCCTGTGGTCCACTCCTGGGCCTATTTCTCATTCTGCACATGCGCTTCATCCACCATGACAGTGTGCATGAGCATGACATTTTGTTCCAGGCATTGATAGTGAGAAATCAGCCTGCTACCCACAGTCTGCTCCTCGAATCTGCCATCATGTAGGATGATTAAACAGAACACTGAGGCGCAGATGGATAGATTTCGTTGATAAACTCCATTACTTATCACAGGGAAATCACGTCTCACTCAAACCCAGGAAGCTGCGGCATGTGGCAATTAACACAGTAAACGTACTGAACATAATAATCCCCATGCCGAGTGCTAAAATTAGCACTACTGTAAGAGAAAGGCCAAATGACAGTGAAATAACCAGCTTATTTATCACTCAATACACAAATTCTGTTTATTTTTATAATGTCAGTTTACATTTACATTTTCAATGATGTAGGTGCCTGCTACAGCTGTGGAAATCAAATCTCTCTATGTTACATATGCATTTTAAACTGATAGTAAGATTCAGCTTTCTTATGAATATTGAATACACTGCTCAACAAACTGAGCCTCATTGTGAAGGGGTACTGACTCCTCAAACCCACAAATCAGTCAAATTAAATTAAAATTATTATTGCATTAAATACATTCATAAATTATTCAATTGAATAGATTCACACACAGCTGCAACCAACACTGTGAGGTAAAATGAAATGTGCTCTGTATTGAATTAAATTAAATAATTGCTGTCAAAGTTTAGCTTTTACAATCAAACTCAAATGTTACATCAGGTATGCAAAAGTAATTAAAGTAAATTAACCAACATTTTTCATAAGGGGTATCACTTAGCAGTGTAGCGGTGAAACTGAGACGTGACTGGGTGAAAGTCTGTGGTGGGCAGGACACGTGTTGAGGTTCAGTCAGCAAAATTGCATCAGAAAAGCAATACCAGTGAAGAGCTGTGTTTTCTCATACGTGCCGCAACGCCACCGTGCCGCACATTGATCATCATTAGCCACAGCCAGCAGCAAACAGCAGACGCCTCGCTAAGTACGGCTTTACGTCCGGGCAGCTACCATCAGCACCATGGGACATGGCAGGCTGCTGTCCCCTCATCTGGATCACGCTTTTCTCATACAATCTTTTAGAAATGACTATGCAGCAGCTGCCTACATCCGATCCCTGCCTGTCTGGGCCTCATCGCTGTCTCACAAGGTTACGGATTGGTTTCCGGCTTCAGCATGTAACCCAGTTTTTGACCCCCGGGATGCATATCGGCCTTTATTCATTATGGTTATTTGTCTGCAAAACACTGCGAATACCTGAGGTCGATCTCCGACGTTATTTGTTGTTGCATTGATAATAATAATAGTAACGGTGGTACAGTAAAAGCCTGCTTGTGCTTACATTTTCACGTACAACAATGTATGCGTTGCAATGTGTGAGGATGTTTTGTAGCAGCAGTGGTAGAAGTACTCTTAGTAGTAGTAAAAGTGGTATGATTTTGGTATTTCTAGTAGTAATTTATTAATAGAGGTGGTTTTATTATCAGTGTTTGATTCCCCTTTTTAATGCGGTTAAAGTGGCTTTTCCCACACAATTACAGCCCTCATCTCAAAGTGCTCACAACCACGTAATTGCTGGTTCATTAGTTGCAGTTATGAAACCACTATATTGGTGTCGACTGACTACAGGTGATGTGTTCTGACCCATGTTTTTGATTTGATAAAAAAAAAGTCAAGAGGATCCCAGCAAAGCCTCTCATATGCAGAGGCCTAATGAGGCTGGTGAGAGTAACAACAAGCCCCCTTACGAAACTGTTGTGCTGCGTCTCCGTGCCCTCATCAATCAAAGCTCTCTTGTTTATTCTGATGCTGCCAGCTTCACTCTGTGCCCCTATCAGTTAAAAGAAAGTGATCAGCAATCCATCATCCCCCACTTAACGCGCCATGCTGTGGAACGCTGTGTGTGCAGACGGCACATGCGTTAAACACTGTATGCGGTGCATGTTTACAGTACGTTTCTTTGTTATATCACACAGAGCATCGACATCCTGCTGTGTGAGACTGAAATATAGGAGAATGTAGAGATGAAAAGAAAAGGGGAAGAGATACAGAGACATTGTTGCGTCGCCTCAGAATAATGATCCTTTAACAACCTTCTAACGGAACCAATCTTGGAAACAATTTTTTCGTAACTGAAAAGTCTGTTCCTGCCTGGCATGGGTGTGAATTTGAATTGATTACAGCTGTGAGGGGAGATATGAGAATCACCTTCCTCCAGTGACAGTACAGTTTGGGTTATACACTGGAGATTTGCATGGCATTACTTGTGACAATTCTCACAGGCTTTATTCTCCACACAGAGGTCTTTTGAGGGCGCTGCTACAGTGGGAATGTAGCAGGAGTTATTGTTAAACCGTAATGAATCATTCAGACTGCGCTACCAGATACTGAAAAGAATTTATCCTGCTTCAGAAATATACTGACACTGTAGAAAGTTCAATAGTTTTCAGGATATCGACATGTTCAAGGACATCCCACACAATACGAAGAGACGTGCACGACACGCTAAAGAGAGAAGACCATTTCATTTTTCAAATTCAATGCAATGATCAAAAATGAGCCAGTGCTATGCTTGACTTTGGATTTTAAAAAAGTGAACACGCTCTCTGCCTGAACACCTTGGTCTTTCAAACTCCATGCCTCCAGACTGTAACAGATTTATGACCCCCATGACATCACTGTGACGTCACATGATTTATTTACTCCTCCAGAGCAAAACAAGTCTTAATACAACCATTTTCAGAGACTGACGACTAAATGGAGGTTGGTCTGTCTCTGGGGGATGGGCTTACAGAGTAATCACAAATTCTGCACCATCATCGAAAATATTAAGTAAGTAAATCTGAAATGTGACCAAAGTCTTGGCTTTTTTGAAGATGAAGAAAGTAACTCCCGCATATGTGTACTGCACATCTTCCTGGTGCTGCACTGTGCTCTCACAGTTGAGTTAGGCATTTTCAGTTCCATCAACAAGACATTTTTAACTGACAATATTACGAAAATCTATTTTGATATCAGTGAATTGAATCTACAAAATTGTAGGACATGCGAATCACCGTTCTTATGTGAATAATTTTTTCTCTCTCTGTCCTATTTTCCATCAAATCAGTGGAATATCCCTTTCATTTTTGTCCTTTATCCAAAGGAGATGAAAATAAAAATAAAAATTTAAAAAAATCATTTTGTTGCCCCTCGTCAAGTAGAAATATCTGCTACTATATTGTAGAATTATGCAGAGGAAGCAACACAGCTTTACTGTTCTTCAACAAAATATGCTGCTTCCTTTTGCAGAGAGCCTGAGGGTAAAATGTAATATTGGAATAGTAATTATGTCAGAATCTCAAATAACTTATTGAAAATTCTAAATGTAAACAACACACTGTGTGCTTGTGTCCTTTATATCACTTTCAATCCTTCATGTCCCAGGAATTGCACTTGAATTCACATATTATTTAGCAAGCTTTTACATATTTAAAACCTTGGTTTTATAGAGCTTCCTTTTTCTATTTGGAAATACAATTTCACAAATGAAAACTCTATCGGGCTCTATGTGGGAGATGGAAAGGGATGCCTCATGATTTATTCATTTGGCACAGAGTGAATTTAACACTTCAGTGTCATGGAATGCCATTACACATGACACAACACTGAATATTAGATAACATACCTTATTATCACTATCTTTAGTGAAAGACTGGCACCTAAAACCAAACTATAGCTCACATATGATGTGCAGCTATGAAGCAAAGTGAAAACGAGAGCGTTTTGTGGGCTGAGCAAAAACCAAAAAAAAAAAAGGGAAAAAAGGTGCATCTGGGTAAATGATTCAGCTTAGGTGATGTGAAAAGTGCCCAAGGCTAAACATTTTTGAACAAGAGCCCAAAGAAAGGAAGGAAGGGACGGCGTAGGCGAGTGACACGTTCTCTACCTGCGTGCTGACACACTCGGGGAGAGCCTGGCTCCATTCCTCGCCCGGGCACATTTTCCTGAGCATACCTCAGGTTTCATGTCAGCCTGTTGACGGAGAAAAAATTAATGTGCCTTGATGGTGCAGCAGCGCCCACTGTCCCAGACAAACACGACACCGGCTCCTGCCAGCCTCTTTCTGAACACGCACACGGAATAAAATAGACCGCTACACACTCCCCCCATGTATGCAACGCATTCAGATGGAAACTGAACAAGGAACAAGGGCTAACGTTAAACTTTGGTCGACGACAATGATGATGCCTTTATCAACCTCCTCAGCATCACCTGCTGCTGAACAACAAAGTCAAAATGGAATATGGCCTCTTAAAAGGCACTGAGTGGATTTTAATAAGGAGCGGAGCGATTAGCAGAGCACACTGTGGTCTTCGTTGGGATTAAGAGGCTTTGAATGGTTAGGCCATTAAAATCTACACCAGCCCAGAAGTCCTGGAGCGCCTTATGAGTATATTTATCATTAGGATTAACAGACCCAGCCTGTGAACACTCTCACCCCAGGAGTGCGAGCACCTCTACCCTTGTACCATTATTGTGTTTGGCTGAGTGGCTGATGATAAGGGCAATTCAGCAGGAAGGAAGGTAAAGCCCCGGTCCCAGTGTGCCGACCATCCCTGGTGGACTGTTCTCAGAAGAGCAGCATCTGCATCCACCAGTTCATCTGTGTGCAATGTAAAAACAAGGAGAATATCCCTTGAGGATGTGCGTGTGTGTGTGTGCTTTGCAATCCAGAGAGATTTCAGGGATTTGACCATCAGCGTGTTGAGTCATCCTATTCTAACCCACTTTCTGACCCCTTTCTCTCCCATCCCTCAGATCTTCCACATGACCTATGACCTGGCGAGCGCCATGGTGAGGATAGTCAACCTGATTGGCATGATGCTGCTGCTGTGTCACTGGGACGGCTGCCTGCAGTTCCTGGTGCCTATGCTACAGGACTTCCCCGCCGACTGCTGGGTGTCCAAAAATAAGATGGTGGTGAGTGCTGCTCCTGCACCGAGTCCTCCTGCCTGTTCGAATCAGATTATGTCCAGTCTCATCTCATCCGTCATCTTCAGTAATTACTGTGTTAAAACCCTTTTGCATCCTGGGAAACATTGCCTTGCATATCTGTCATTTGAGTCCCTAAATGAAATATATATATATATATCTGCCACGTTTGCCCACTTATTCAATTTGCTGATTGTTTGTATTTATTTGGCATTCTTGACATTTGTCCCTGTTGTGAAAGGAGACAGTGAGGCTGTGCACGAAAAATTGATTCACTGAACAGGACAGACGGCCCCTTACCCGAAATCGGCTGCGTATTGACAGTTTCCAGTGAGCACTCACCCCGTGCTTTAATTTCTCTGTATTGTTAACAGCTGCCAGACTAGAGCCTGACTCATAATAGAGTTCTCTTTTCTTTTATTTGTCTATGGAAGCGGACCGTGTCACACCTGATGTGCGGCTGATGGCCTCATGTTAACGTGCCACAAAAGAGTATCGAAGGAATCTGACTGATTGTCAGGTTTTGTGGTGGGGCCCACAAACTATATTCTAATGAGAATTTAAAAGTGACTAAAATTTTGAAGCGAATCAAGACAGATTAAGAGGCCAGAGTAAACATATTCTCTGACTTGTGACAACAACACATTTACAGAAGCTAACGATGAGTTCTAGGTAAACCAGCTTCGAGTCAGCTGAATGTTCATCGCTCCGTGCCAGAACAGATCTCACATGAGTAGTTACATCGCTCAAGGTATGATGTATCCGGTTCATCATGCCTCGCTGCCTCCCTGACATGCTCACTTGTTTCACAGAATCTGACGCTCTTACATTTAATCATAAGAAACGACAGATGATGCAAACTGCTGTCCCCGGGGATGTTTCACACTTCGGCTAATTTTAGCTTGTTTTCCATACCTGTCTGTGCACTCAGGTGAGGTCCTGCTCAGGGACAATGTCTACACAGCCTCTTTGACCGAACCTCTTCGTCTTCCTGGATTAATGTAGATTAAGACACAAAGTAAAGATATACATTTAGAGCTCTACATTGCGTGTGGTTCAATTCAACTCTTCTCTTCTTTAGGTTCTATGATTCTGTTCCCTTTGACACCATGAAACATGCATTTACTAGTTTGATATGCACAGAGCCAAGTTGCAAGGGGATTATTTTAAATTACATAAAGCAGAGCTGTCAGACAACATAATTTAAACTGTGACTCAACGTTTAGGTAAAGTGCAGTATGCATGGATTACGACTGGATTTGATCTCTTACTTAGAAGCCTTAAAAAAGAATGTGTAAAAAAGAATTAGACATAAAGTAACTACAAAGAAAGGCTCATTTAAATTGCCACGCAGGCCCATATGAAACATTTTACCATCCTGTGTGTTTTACACAAAAAACCCAATTTATCAGTCACATTTTCAGAGCTCAACAGTGCTCCTCTTAATAAAAATAACTGTTCTTAATAGCAAGTCCTACTTTATGACCTTTACCTAAAAACTAAAATCTAGTTCTTTGATGTCTTCATCAAACTTCGAGTATGGGCTCACATGCCGTGCACATACCCTGCAGTTCTCACTAATATATTTGGGTAAATTTCTGCTTCTCTATGGTGTCACACCTCAGAGTGGTGTTTCCAGTAACTTCCACTGGCTCTTTCCTCCAGACTCCAGTACCCAGAAACAGCCCTTTGGAGGTAGGGGTGCAAAGACGCCCTGAGATGTGTGGAGGAACACTCATAATGTACTGAGTTTAAAATCCCATGTGAGGGGTGTAGCCTTCCATTAACGTCAAAATGGAGTTTGTTTTGTTTCACACGGTAAACACTGTCTAATTAATTGCATTACATAGGAGAATGGTTCTCAGTGTGACAGAATAACAAATATATCTTTCCAAATTAATTCAAGCCTCGGGGGCAGGCACCTCCCTGACGGAGAGCTCTGTTTCCGTACACATTACCTGGTAGACAAAGAGGTTGTTAGTATTGACAGGCTCAGTCACAGTTGGTCTGGCCCTGATTAGGATCATTAGGAGACATTATTTTTGCCTTCTTTTACAGTAGTTCGCCCATTATCTCAATGGGTCATCACTCCCTACCTTTTCAGGAGGGCACTAATAAAATTGCTATCTCTCTCTTGGCTTTTCCGCTGTGGAAATGAGTTTGAAAGCAATTTGGACATGTCACCCCCAGGAGAGAGTTGATATTGATTTGCCATGAACTACCATCGGGATCTAAAGGAAAAAGGGCAATTTATCTACAAATGAGAAAGCTTGCAGAGAAATCATATTTTTTCTAAATAGCTGACCTACTTTCTGTCATGCAGGCCTCTAGTGTCTCACGCTCTGTCCGCCCATTCTCAGGGCTCTGTTTTAGGCTGCTGCCCAAATGTCTGCTTGCTCTGAATGTTTGCATATTGAAAAGTATGTCTTACTCTGCCTGCTGCTCCATATCTAACTAAGACAGTGTGAAGTGGACATTTGCCATTAGTTTTTACTGAAGCAATTTGATGTGTGTGTGTGTGTGTGTGTGTGTGTGTGCTGTCACAGTGCTCATTGACCTTTAATGTGCCATCCACACCCTTATGGGAGAATGAGAGTGTGCAAGATGGTAAGATAGTGTTCGGATGTGCTCACCCTAACTCACCTCGTCTCCTCTGTTTCATCCAGAATGACACGTGGGGACAGCAGTACTCCTACGCACTTTTCAAAGCTATGAGCCACATGCTGTGTATTGGGTATGGCATGTACCCCCAGTGGGCATGACAGACGTGTGGCTCACCATCCTCAGCATGATTGTGGGCGCTACCTGCTACGCCATGTTTGTGGGCCACGCCACCGCGCTAATCCAATCTCTGGACTCCTCTCGACGGCAGTACCAGGAGAAGGTGAGTCAAGATGACGCGTTGCTGATGGCTGTACTGTCTGGATTTATTTTCAAAGGAGGACAGTAGAGGTAAGGTCGGATGCTTGTTTGTCCTCAGCTCAGGGTTTGGTTTTGTTTTGTAGTGAACTGCAGCAGTTCGCCCCTTAAAAGGATGTTAATGGACATGGAAAAACTGAAGTGTAGGTCACACAGAACTGAAAAATATCACATCTGTGTGTTTCAGATTGGAGTAATGGCTCAGCACACAGCATGAATTCTGATGCAAGTTGCAGCATTCATGTGCTAAGGTTTTGTTTCCTGATCTAAACAAATGTTCACATATAATCCAAGTGTTGTATGCTCAAATGGCAGCACTGTACGTTCAAAATACCTTAACTGTATTCTGCATCATTCTCGGTCAAGGAAATTTTAAATTCCTCTTTTCGTCAAATTCTGTCCACTTAGGAGAGAAATTCTGAGCATCGTAACTGTAAAAGTGTCTCCAAAATGTCAACTTTTCATAAGCTTAGACAAACAGCATTGCTTCAAGGTTTGTTTGGGGGGAAAAAGCAGACTACTATTACTAAAAATTAGGACACGGTGAGCTTGGCGTCCACATCTTTTTACCTCCGCCTGGATGGGTTCTTGCTGCGGATAATATGCACAAAGACAGGAAATTCAGCATCCTCAGTTCTGGGAAAGGCAAGCCCTGATGCTGTGAACGCCAAGATGTGATCCACAGTGCCATGCCCTCTGCGGGCCCAGCATGAGGGATAATGAGCTGAGCTGCGAGGCTGCCACACTGCCCACCGTCTGTAGCGAGGAGGAGACGAGAGAAGATGGCCTCCAGGGAATGGAGGCAGGGGCTCGCGAGACCCCACCCGAATGAAAGAGGCAGAGCGGGAGTTAAGAGGGCAGAGGAAAAAGAACCAGGCAGACAAGCAGAGGGAACAGATTAGCTGACGCAATGGCTGCGTGTTGCTACATCTTCAAAAGGAGAAAAAGGCCAGTGGATAAATTAACACCTGACAAATCTCAGGGTGAGTAATAAAACACCACACTTTCAACAGCTAAGATGATGAAAAGTCCAAAAAGTTAAACATGCAAGACGGTGTGTGACTAACGCAGCCGATCTGAGAAGCTGTTTTAATGAAAGGCGAGTGAACCGACTCCCGGCTCAACACTTCCACTCGTCTGCCGCTCTGCTTTCGAGATGCCTCGTTGCCAAGTAGACTCAACAGCTGGCCTGTCTCAGCACCAGTCAGCATGTGCTACCAAAGCCATTTCCTGCCATTTCTGGGATCACCCCTAAGGCGCCTTAAGAATCCCCCGACCGGCTAAAAAGGCTCCCCTGTGCTCCCACAGCTTCCCCCGGTGCCTGCCTGCAGAAAGGTTATTACTGCAGACTGCAATTAATTTTTAAGAGTGCGGATTCTCTCATTTATCTTTCCACATGCCTCAGTGATAAGACACTCCCCGGGCGCACTGTCACTTTGTGCTCATCTGGCCGTGGGAGCCAGACTGTAGTCGTTTCTCCTACACTGTACTGCCCCCACTCTCCTCTTCCTTTTATCAGGGTTGGTTCCTTTTTGTCAGTGGCCTTTGCGTCAGTTGTGTGACAATGGGATCTGCTTCCTGGAGATTTCCCTCTGCTTTTCTGCGCTAGACTAAAGCCATAATCCACACACTCAAGAAGTGGACAATCCATTGGTCAGTCCCTGGAGTTTTGAGGAGACAGGTGGCTGTTTTCAGAGAGCCATGACAGGGACAGCTGTTCCTGTCTGCAGGGACCCAGCCTGGAGAAAAATCTGCTAACTGAGGCAACACCAACATAGCAGCCAGTGTCCAACCAGCCATCATATGCCAAGCCATCACATACGCCCGTCCACTGGGCTGAGTGATATTAAGCTGTCTCAGTTGTGAGTATGGCATAATTAAAGGTATGGTGTGGTTGTTCCTTGTAACAACAAGGTGAGGGTGTGACAGATGGGCTCACTGTAAACAGACATCTAATAAACCATACACAATATGAGGTGGTAATATGACAGAAACAAGGTAAATATAAAACACTTGGTGATTACAGTGATGTTAATCCACTGCAGCATGTAACGGGTATAATTATTCATTCTTCAGCCCAAAGAGGTAGATCACACTCACAATGGTATAAGTGCTTAGAAAGATTATTGGTACATCAAGGCACTCTGCATGGCAAAAGGAAAAAAACAAAACAAAAAACAGTCTTGGAAACGTAAAATTCATATTCATATTCATATTTGCCTCCTGTCAGGGCACTTTTAACTCAACGTACAAGGACAAGACACTATACAGAAAGCATAACAGTGTATGAAACTGGATTACATAAAGTGGTTGTTTTTAGTGTCATCATAAATTAGAGGAGGAGGATTATCAAGGAACAGAATTCATGGAAAGCTCATGGAATAGATACTGTGTGTTTCGTTTAATTTAAGTAACCCAAACAGCCTCATGTGAAGTTTCAATAAGTCTAATATTAGATATTTATTAGATAACATTGATTCTACAAATGTTAAAATAACATTAAATAACACATTTTAAGCATGGTTGCTTTATGTAATTCAGATTCACTCATTTTAATACAGTTTTGTATTCATTAAAGTGAAAGCTGATAGCTGGGCAAAATTTTTCTTTAAATATGGATCACAGAATGTGCCCGTTTTGATATTTTTAGAAAAAGGTCTTTTACTGTTTCATCGAATATCGAGCTATCTCAAAGATGCTTGATTGTGGGTTTGTTTTTCAGCTCTCATAAATGTGTTTGCCCATAGCTCTGCCACAGTTTTCCATTGCCAAGATTGGTTTCTGAACGGCATCCCAGTGTTCAGAGACACTCTCGTTTTAACACTTAATTTGGCGTGCTGAGTCAACACATGTATGGCTGATGCTGCAGTTTACAGACTGTGAAATATGGAGAATTAGACATTTTGACTCATTAGCAAATGCTGTAAATGCCAGCGCTCGTGTTTTTTTTTTTCTTTTCTGGTGTCTGCAAACTGAAATGGATCGCTGTGGTTCGCAGTATGGAGTTTGTGTTCTGGATCCAAATATGCCCGTGTTGACATTTCAAAGATACTGTGGGCAAGACTATAAAAACCACATCATTAGCATTGTGCAGCAGTCTGCAAAGTAAGATGAGTGGCCATTTGCTTATCTCTGAAGCCCCATAAGTCACTGATGTGTATTGATAACCTTGTTTATCACAATCAATTTATATAAAATGTATGAAAATGTGGATTGAAGTATAAATGAAAATGAAAATGTACCCAGCTGGTACATACAATAAAATGCAGGCTATTGTGCCATCTGTAGTACGTTTGAGTTGGATGTGACATTGGAATTGGGCCATTGAGTAGGTACACACCCAATGCGCATCCCCTCAAATTGCGACCCATTACTCACAGTGGGGCAGAAGACGGATTTGGACCACTGTTTAATCAGAGAAACAAGTGGAAAATAAAACAGATCCGTGTTGTGCCAAGCAGCACCAATTCCACAATTTACTGCCTCATGCTGGTTCTGATGTGCCACAGGCTTTGCCTTCATCCACTGTAAATGAGCTGTCGAGAGCAGAACATGCAGCTCTCACAGACGTGGCTGCGTGGCCGAGATGAAAAGCCATCTGTCCAGTTGGCATGAAGAGGTGAGGTCCAGGAAACAGTTAAATTTCTGTGAGAAACAAATCAGTGAAACCCCTCTGAGAGATGAGGATGAAGGAAACCAGTCTATGAAGGAATCTCAGAAGCGTACAGATTGGATAGAGGAAGAGGGTGGGGGGTTCGGGGGGGAGCTCTGCTCTCAAAGACGGTGAAATAATCATCAGAAAGCCCGGGTATAATCTTTTCTGAATAGAATTCTATTACAATGTGGCACCATGTGATAAATGCCTGGGCTGTCAGAAGCTTGCAAGCGGACTTATGTGCGCTTTTAAATGGGAATCAGGCAGCCTGTTAACTGTTACACAAAGTAGAGACCCTGGCAATCACAGAAAATACTAGGGGTTGAAGTGTGGCCCCATTGAGATGAAAAATAGCTGCATTAGATTCATTTTCACTCTACTAAAAATATGTACTTGTTGCCACTCAACTGAACAGAGCATGTGGAATGCTGAATGATGAGTATACTATATATATATATATAATGTAGATTAAAGCCTATTGGGTTTCAGATCATAAAAAGTAGCAGATCTGAAGCAGGATCACAGTGTGACTTTCTTGTGTCATGGAATAAATATATATATATATTTTTACACACAAGTACAAAATTTAAGTGACCTAAGTTGTATCATTGGTGCACCTGAAGTAAAATAATATCTGTAGCTTCATAAGAAGTTGTGACATGTCATATGAAGTACTTTCTAGATATAATAAACTCTGCGAATAGTAAAATAAAAACAAATTCTAAAATTGCTTTTTGTAGAACATATTGTATATCATGTTTTGGTTTTGGATTGATTTGGTTATGTAGGACACAAAATTACCCTCACTGAAGGCTGGAAGGATGAACTGTTCACAATGCTGGTTTTGTCCACCATCCAAATATGCTTTTTACTGTTGTATATCCACATATACCAACAGAAAAAGGCAATAACATTTTTCTGTTGTAAGTAGTGTTGCTGTAACAAGTGGTGCTTACTATATGGCCTACTAATGTGATGCACAGTAACCATCTCCACAGGGGTACAAAGTAGAGTACAGAATAGTACAGCCCTGTAGGATTTAGTATGACACAATAGTATCCTCCTGCAGTATTCTAATGCAGCAGTAATAGTATTATTGACTAATCTGTTGGAGTCTCCCGTCCCCACACTGAAGCACTACCCAGCGAGCAGTTTTGCTATGCCACAATCTAAAACATTGTGAGCTGGAATGGGTTAAGCATCTGTCAAAGTCCCCTAAGGATCCCCCCTCTTGTCTCAGGCATGTTGAGAGCCATTATCACTCAAAGAGAATTACATCTCGGCAGACTGGGGGCACAAGATGGCTGCGCATGTGACTGTGCATACAGGGTATGCCTGCCACTCCCGCTTTCTGTAAGCTCCCGCTTATCTGTCACTGTGGCTCTCTCTACTGTGGAAATTTCTACAGTACGCAGAGTTGTGGATGGGGACAACAAACAAAAGAGATAATCTCATTCATTTTGTAGGTGACTTGTGATCCATGTTTTCCTCGTTTACTTCATAGAAACTTGCTGATCCTTTTGTGCTTTTAACAGTGTGTTGTTAACATTACTCAGAGAGGGATGACTAAGTGATCTTCTGTTTGTTGTTGGTAGTTAGTGATGAAATCAGAGATGCCCAGGAGGGACCTGTATATGAGCAGCATGTTGTGGCATGCCAGTCCCTAATGGCTTTTGAGGGAAATGGCAATGGGGTTCTGCAGCCCCTCCCCTTTAAATCTCTAATTAACACTTGGTAATTAAACATGGCTCTTTGGGGAACAGTTAATAAGAGACCCAAAGCTGATTATTTGAGGTTGAAGAGGCTCTAGAGATCTTTTGTTCCCACACTTCAATCCTCCAATCAAGACCACTGGAAATACAGTAAATAGCCATCACAGGGAGACTATGTTTAAACATGATAGGATTGATCCTTTCTCTCTAAGAGGGATAGGAAAGTATTAAGGAAGTTAACATGCAGTTTTACTGTTTTCCATATCTCGGCTAAATATTCCTCCAACAATAACAGCAAATTCATAGTGCCTTGTGGAGGTCAATTCATGGTTTCCCCGTACAATCAACCCCAGGACACAGCTGTCAACAAGTTGAGGAGCTTAAGTCAGATTCTGCCTTACAGTAAGAGCCGTTCTCATTAGTCGGGACCTGACTGATTGCATTAATCTAAACCCTGTTACATTCCCTTTTCCTGTCTGTCTGCCACACAACTTCTACTGCTGAGTCAAGGACTGTTGACATGCCCCAGAGGTACTCCATCAAATGCCCGCTCTTTGAGCGCACAACTGAAACCAAATTAAAAGTGCAACCAATGTCAACGCTCCCTGTATTTGCTTGTGCTCATGTCAATCCTGTCACTCATAGAGATGTAAAACATTTTACTAGGTATACAGTTTACCAACATGTTGTTTGAAGAAAGCAAGAACACTTTGCGTTTGTAGGCTTGGATGTACCATAATGACTCTTAATCAATCACATTCCATAACCACATATACAACATTATTTCCATCACAACGTGATCGATAAATGATGCATATGCTAACTACTTTTAGCTGCTAAGGGTACAATGATGGCAAACATAAAACGTTCCCATGCATGATCCCTCAAGTCAAAACGTATTTATACTATCATGAAGAACCTTTATTGCCAACAGGCTTTACACTATGAAAATAGGACAAGGAGTCCACAGCCTTGCTGGCAGCTGTGTGAGGCTGTACCTAGCTACAGCAGGTGCTTTGAGCTGATGATCACAATGGCAATAAGGTTTACCCATGTTTGCCATTTTTATTTTTTAAGCACAGTAACATCTATAAATTAGCACTAAACACAAGTTAGATTGACAGGAATGTCATACATTCTGCAGGTATTTGGTCATAAAGCAACCTCATGTACAACACAGTGACAAAATTAATGGCAATTAATCCAAGACAAGACAGTGACACTAAAAATCACAAAAAATCCTAAAAAGTTACCAGGCTTCTTCCTCTGAATCTGTATAAAATTTCATGGCTATCCATCCAATGGTTGTTGAGAGTCAGTAGCATGACCGAAAGCTGGGGTTTCACAAAGTGGGGGTATGTAATGGTTAGTACCATGGTTAGTGGAAAAATTCACTGTAGCATAATAAATACTGCTGTATAGAAAAGGGAATACTGTTGCCAGTCCTGTTTTCAGTGTCATTATAACCATTTCACACAAGACTGAGCTGTCCTCCAACACATTCAGACCAAAAACAAAGAAAGTAGGTGGAACGTTCTCCATAACATGATTTGCTAAGGTGTCCGTGGTCAATTTTCCATGCTTACGTTTGACTTTACTCAGCTATCTTATGTGACCCATACCATTTGACCATGCAATGCAAGGTTAGGGAGAATGAGACAGAGAAGAGTGGAGAAAAATAAATATTTAGAAAGTATAATTAAGTGGCTGACATTTCTTTGGGGAAATGAATTATTCATGTTTTATTTGGTAAAAATTAGCATTAGCTCGGAGAGTTGCATGAGAGAGAAGGGAATTGGGGGTGGGGGGAGTGAGATAATAGAGTAGAGGGCCAGAGAGGAAAAGAGAAACATGAATGGGAAACAGACCAAAAAATGGACATGCGAAGAAAGTTCAAAAGTAAGAAGAGAGGGGATGGCTTTGTGAAATAAAACTGGGAGAGACTGGGAACCATGTGGGGTTATGTGACGCCTTGTTGGCAAGGAGTCTTGTCGGCACCGCAACGTTGCCAGACTCTGCAGATTGCCGGGTAAGTGGAGTCTCTGTTGCCTGAGTTTCAGCAATGCCTGCAGGTGTGATTAGTTACCGTTGGTCAAAGCAAGGCTTGACACTCTGTTTCCTCTGGTGCTGATCTAAGATAACTGTCTGCTTTCCATTACCGCACCAAAATAGCATTACTGTTTCGATCAAACAAATCAGTATATTTCACAGAACGTCGAACCAAATAAAGTAAGAAAGACCAAAGACTCCTATGGTTTTCATCGGCTTCCCTGGCTGTCATAGAGTGGTTAGGGAGGCAGATTGAGGAATGATTACCTCCTTAATGATGACTATGATTTGATTTAGCCAAGTAGAGGGATCTTCCTGGTAGCAGTGTGATGCAATAAGATAATTTCCTGTGACAGGGGATCACAGCGTCAGGAGGACCACCGCCCCCCTATGGTCACTGTCTTTACATCCCCGTCAGCTCCTCCTCTGAAACTCAGCAGCGATTAGTAAATATAAAACGCCTTTGGGTGAGACAGTGTGCTACAGTATGTAATGCAGTTGTTCTCATCACAATATGAAAGCAACAAGACATAATATTGCCTGTGTTCATTTGACTAATGCCCTTTCATGCTGCGAGAATCAAATTGTTGCAAGCTGCAAAGCTGAGGATAAATGGTTGTACAGAAGTTGACATTATTATTTTTCTTTCTTCGTGAATGTCGGGAAAAAAAAGGTTGGGAGACATTCTAAAGGAGATGATAATCCACGCCTTTGAAACAGAGCGCCATGCTGCTGCATGTCTAATGCAGGAGACATAAAGACACTAGACAAGATGCAGAATGTGGGCTACACCTGTCATCTTCACCCTGGAATCACACGCAGACAAGCCATCCTCACTGCTACGCTCAGCAGCCAGCGGGACTGCAGCTGGAGATGACTGCGTTGGGCTTTCCGCAGCTTTCCGCCTCTTCGGAGGAAAGGAGTGAAACTTCTTCTCTGTGAAATGAGCCCGTTTCATCATCAGATCAGTAAATGCTCAGTTTCATGCCAAAGGGATTGTGGGGATAAAGACTGAAACCCTTACCCCACTGGATATCTAAAGCCTCTTTCCACATCTTATTCTTGCTTGTGCAAGTATTGAATTTTCCAGGTCATTTTACGCAGCATTGACACGCAGAAATTCTCTAATACTTCACTTAACATTCCTAAGAAGGGAGCTCATATTTAAAGTACTGTATATTGTATGATTTTTTTTTCTTGTGTCAGACATACAGTTTAATTTTCCATCTAATTGAGCCTTGCCTTATTTGTTGCAATTCTTGATATAGACTGTATGTGCAAGTTTTTTTTTAATATACACACAAAATTATATACCTTTGCACTTGCAGTAATATGTATACGTGGTAGTATTTATGTTTATCTTTGTGCAGCTGACGATGCCTTAAAAATCATGATTGCCAGAAGGGGCATGCAACAGTTCGGGAGCTAAGCAGTCAACATGGAGGGAGCTGTATCATCAGTATGCACAGACAGACTCCAGACTGTTTTCTCTGTCTGTGATGGACTCGAAAGGCTCTGGTCAAACACAGACAAACGAAAATTCATAAAAATTTGGCAAAGAGGAAGGACATGAGGACAAAAGAGTACCAAAAAAAGAGTGGCCAGGGTTTAGTCTTATGTTACATGATTCAAACCCTCCTATGTGTTTCTTTCCTACTCTGCTCACATCCACACCCCCTGATTCTCAGGAAGCATGACAGTTTTCTTGCTCTCATGAAACAAAAAAGTCTGACTTGCACGACGCATCTACCCTTATTTACTGTGCTTTATTTCCACAAGATTGGTCCTTTGATGATTCCCCCCAAGACTAGCGGTGACTGCGGTGGCAGAGTAAGATAACAATGAAGGTGACATCTGAGGTCAGCCGTGTCACTGAGCGGTGAGGCTCTTGGCAGCGTAGAAGTGGTGATCAAAGAGCACCTCCAGCACTGCCCTGTGAATGGTTAATTTCTTCTTTTTCTTCTCTGGGCGTCAAGGATTCTACCTGTTATTATTCCCGAGGTGCTTTCTGCACACTTTGATCTGCATCTCTGCTTCTGATACTGCAGAATCGATGAAAGGCCATCTGACACACATTTTAATACTTTTGTTTTGAACACGCAGCGTAAAGACTGGGGGATACAAATAGTCTTGTTTGTTACTAATTACAGCACTGTACTGAGGTGTATAAATAAGCATTATCAGTAGGGAACATTCACGTGATCACTGCGGGGTTAAGATTTAGATTTAGACTTGTCGATTAAGTTATACAAATGTTTTTTTTATTGCATCTTAAACTTAAGTTACTCAGTACTTTTTCAGTAAGTCTAATGAGCTGTATGTATATGTCTCACCTACAGTGTACTGAGACCATTCCTTACACTGGTATTTGTTGTTTGAAAACATACATATGAATAATTATTTTAGTTAGTTTTGAGTATCATTTGGTTTCATTTGTGAATTGTTTATTTGTTTATTTACATGCATTCACACACATACTGTACCATCATCAATTCTACTTCAGCCCCCACTAAATCCAGAACACTATAGTATCATATACTGTATATGTGGATTCACATTAGGTGCCACAAATGAATGTTAATATAGTGTCAACTCCTCCGATTCCCTGGTGGAGAAAGACTTGTCACACCAGTTCTCACTTTTTATTGAATGCAGCTTGACAAAGAAAGGTATGACTATTCTGTCCCGACTACGTGTAGATAAGATCAGCTCTTATCTCCCTGAACTCTGACACAGGCCTTGGTTGAAAATGGCACCTCTAGCTCAATAACGGAGTGACACATTTACTGTGAGAACGTTTCTGTGCCAATCCAGAGTAGCCACAATCGCGAATCGCTCCCTGCGAACCGACTATATGACATCACTGTTCCAAACCACTGTCTGTTGAGAAAGACAGAGTGTGTAGGAGGCGTGATCAAAGAAAGGAAAAGTGCAGTCTTCCTGGGCACAACCTGCCAGAGCCCCAGCGGCCTGCATGTATCCGTCTCAATTTCCTTGTGCATCTGACCTCAGTGCCAGCTGTTCCTTGTGGCTGTGTATCTGTGCTACAGCGCTGTGGCCTTTGGGTAACCGGACTGTTGTGCGTCTCTTTGTCCCTGCAGTACAAACAGGTGGAGCAGTACATGTCCTTCCACAAGCTGCCGGCAGACATGAGGCAGAGGATCCACGACTACTATGAGCACCGTTACCAGGGCAAGATGTTCGACGAGGAGAGCATCCTGGGAGAGCTGAACGAGCCACTGCGCGAGGTGGGACGATTGTTCTCATGCCGAGTTTAAAGCCACTGCACATGCGGCTGTGACGCATTCAAAAGCCTGCGTGCTGCTTGACATTAGCCTCAGTTCAGGTCACACTCACTGACATTTTACCCTTACAGAAGCACACAGCAGGGAGGAGGCATGTTTGCTCTCGAGGCCAAATACAAACAACCAGTAAAACTGAGAGGGGTTTAAAAAAAATGTCTGCAAAGCTGACATTTTTCCTGTTGTTACTCTAATATCCCTCTTGTCTGAAATTGTGTCAGGTCAATGCATTTTGTAAAGCTCCAGCTCTCTTCTGCTTACTAACCACCCTTCATTTCTTTTCCCTCTACACGCTCTAACAGGAAATCATCAACTTTAACTGTCGAAAGCTGGTAGCGTCCATGCCTCTGTTCGCTAACGCAGACCCCAACTTTGTCACCTCCATGCTCACCAAGCTGAGATTCGAGGTTTTCCAGCCTGGGGATTACATCATCAGGGAAGGCACCATCGGCAAGAAAATGTACTTTATCCAACACGGGGTTGTCAGCGTACTAACCAAAGGCAATAAAGAGACCAAGCTCTCGGATGGCTCATACTTTGGAGGTAAGACAGACAAATTCTGCAGCAGACGCAAACTCAAAGGTCACATACACACACATCCTCCTGCGGAGCTTAAACCCGCTCTGTCTCCATGTTAATAATGCTGTCCTCAAGCACCTTAAGAGGTTGACCTGCAATTTTGATTTGTGAGTCAACAGGGTTTGAGAGAGAGCGCTATTCTGGCTCTGCTGTTGTGATGTGTTACACATTGCTCGTCACCTCACTTCAAATTCTTCTTCATGGTTTATGCAGGGCTTTTCCCTTAATACACATCAGGAGCTGTCTCTTAAATGTGGGCCAAACCCAAATTAAAGACACAGCACTTCCTGCAGTGCAAAGTAAGACGTATGTATTCACAGGTCAAAGGTGTGGGAAAGATGTGACGTACTTCGTGAATGCTTCAGACTGGACTCACTTGACTCCAATTCCATTCTTACTCAGGGTCAGATAATGCGTGGCCTTCTCATGGTCCGACGCAGCTCATGGCACATGTAGGAGACGATGTTGGCATACTGCACTCACCAAATAGCAATTATTTGTCCCAGTGACAGCGTATCATTTCGACTACACTGTTAAGTAATGAGAAATGGTGGCAAAGCGTTTAACATCACATGACCTGCCTGTGGAAGTTTAATTACGCCTTGCCTGCTCAAGTCCATCTCAATGCCCTCTCTCCAGGGGGGTCCGCAGAAATAATGAAAAGATGGCAGGCAATCTATCTCTGCACGTGCCAAAACTAATCAACATTTTCGACAACATGGCCCCAGCTCTCCCTGGGGCCCCAGTGCCCAAAATGTTCCCTTCTTGGAGCTGCATGATATTTGAGTGAGCTTATAGGCCACCATCTAGCTCATGTATCCGAGTAATGGCACAGTTTGTGTGACATCGTGGACATTCTGCTGCACAAACACAAGACGCTGAACTGAGTGTACTCTTAGTGGCAGCAGTGATGTCTAAATGCTTTGGAGTGGGTGCATCTTCTTATTTTGCTTGAGTAAACATGAGCAGAGTAAAATGCACTGGTTTTGGAACAGAGACTGGCTCGGTAGCTTTAATCTTAAGCCTTGGATCTGTAATTATTTTCCTGTCTTGTGCATCATAGGCACAAGGCCTTTGGCTCCATTATCCTGTGACTATTCCTGCCAGTGGCACTCCGTTGGGAGTGCAAGGGTGGGGGGTTGCTGAGGTAAGCCTCGAGCCACTGGGAGTTTGTTACCAAACACAAGCTAGTCATTCACGAAATTAATTGGTGCAGGACCAGCACGGGAAGTATGTGGCACATGTGTGGCTGTCAGTGTAAGCGAGCAGTAGGTTACAGTGTTTGGTCCTTGTAATGTGCGACGGGTGTGACTGGGTGAGCATGCGAATGAGGAGCAGAAGCCGCCCAGTTCTTGAAGAGCATTCTCTTTTTTTTCTCCAGCCCGCTCGGTGTCAGCCGGTTTGCAGCTTACAGCACAGCAAAATGGCGCGTTCGCGCTCATCGGCATCTCAGCGGGCTCGTGTACCGTAACGCATTCATTCATAGACAACCTGAATTATTTACACAATTATATACTCGGCAGTCTGCTCCAGTTTGTTAGCTGTAGGATTAGCTGGAGCCAGAGAGCCTAAAGTCTAAAGTGGACACGACATGTCCTGGATGGGAGCGTCGGCTGGGCACACAGCGATCCAGTGGAGAGGGGAAATGTGATGTGACTGCAGTACTAACGCCAAGGGACACATGGATCGCTGCCAAGCCTGCTCTCTGGATGTGGGCTCTGGGCTGACGAAGAAAACATGCAGCCTCCGCTCGCCTCGTTCTCTCCTTATAGTTCAGTATTGAAACACTTATCGGAACAGCATCTCCGCTGCCCTCTCAGTGCCCAGTCGGAGCAGATTTCTGCATTTGTTGTCGTTCGTCCTGCATTGCCTACGGTAACTGATGTGTTGCCAGGGCAGACCGTGGCTCTCTCTCGGTTGGAGCAGAGCTCGGTGACCTTGTGGTGGCCCTGCATGCCAGTCAGAGGTGCTTATCAAAAGCTGCCTTTGATTGCACTGCTAAGATGGCTCACTTTGCCCCCGAGTGAGTGGCTTGTTGCTGCTCTGTGAGTGGGAGCAAAAAAAGAAGTGAGACGGAGTCAGAGGGTGGAGGAGGGGCATAAGTTGACAATCTCCCGTGTCATCTTTTTGGCTTTACTCCATGTCTGACTCGCTCCCTGTGAATGGTGCTCTCCAAATCCACAGACTTGAGAAGTCCTGGGTTGGGGAACTAATACTCCTCCCATCGGGTTTTAACCCCCCCCCCCCCCCCACACACACACACACACACACACACACACACTCAGACACACTCTTTTTTTCTGCCCTTTTTCTCCCGACCCTCTCTGAGCTCAGACTGGCTGGTCTATGAGGCTGCCAAATGGCCACTCTGACAGAGTGAGTCGGTGAGACAGGTTGGCAGCAGCAGAGGCCCAGGTAATCCTCCTGGTCCTTAACCCAGTTAACACCCCCTCACCTGCTACTGTGAGGCAGCTTCACCTGAAGACTGAGGCACTGAAGTGATTGACTGCGTGACAGAATGGGGGATATGATGATATATATAGAGAAGGCTTACACACGACAGGTTGGTTAGGATAGTATGATAAACTATAAGATGTTGTGTTTGTATACAGTTTGTGATGTGATTGTCGGTGCGTCGTCGGTAGTGGGACTGCAGTACATTAATTGGTCAGGTGCTTGTGCATTGCTTTGCTTGCTTTATATATATATATTTATGTGCTTGCCAAACAGAAGGTGTTTGCAAAGCTATGCTAATGCTATGAGGAAGCGAGTATGGCATGTCAGGGGGAATCAGGCAGCCCACTGTGGACGTTTCAAAGGTTAGAGAGTGTTCGCTCTGCGGGCCGAGGGCAGTGTCAGGAAGGAGATGGGAGCTGACAGTAGGACGCAGAATCCAGGTGAGCTTTGCCAGACCAGGCTGCAGGACAGAGATACTTCATCACAGACCAAGCAGCCCCGCTCACACTCACCTCACTCAGCAGGGAGGAGGGTGGGCACAACCTTACACACATGCCTCCACATGCGGACGGCGGCACGCAGGGAGTTAAACTTATTGAAAAGTACCGTCAAGGCCAGTATTTTCATGGACGCACGCACACACTGCAGCACACGTGCTGTACCTGCTCGTAGTCAATACACGTCCATTTTGATGTCACGTTAAGCAGAGAGAAACAGGCCGTGAGCAGGATGCTCTTCTCTAAACTCGCCAACATATTCATTACTGAAAACATATTTGTGTGTTCTAGTTTGTCCTCCATTTTCACTGTTCATCGAATAAATGCACTCATTCTTCAAGCTTAACCCTTTACTCTCTGATGCCTTGGCTTTTCTTAGAGACACAGGATGGTGTTACCTGTAAATCTTAGTGATGTTTGTGTCCTTGTGCTACAGCCTCTCTTGCACCAGTCTTACCTCATAAAGAGCTGTTCTCTTATTGACTATATTATAGCTCCACTTCCTGCTCCCAGCGTGGATGCAGAAAGGAGAAAGTCGATAAAACCTCAGAGAGCATTGTGTCTGACCCTCTGTGCACGTGGATGTAGACTTGCCATTACACTGTGACCACGCAGTGTTCATAAAGGAGATTTGTCATATTATCTGACCTACACACTGACCCGAGAGTGGTTAGTTTTCTTTAAATAATTTTCTTTTTCCATATTTCATAAATGGTGGTAAATATTATTTTAGTTAAATCTGAGATAAAAACAGTGAACTTGTCCTTTAACTGTGAACTAAAGCTAAGTTGCACTGAAAGCTCTTCTCTGGTACTGCAAGAGCCAAATTTTAAATTTAGTGTCATCCCATTTATTTTTATTATATTTTATCAAAAGAAAGACTGCAAGTGGCACTCCATTGGGGGTGCAAGACCAGTAAGTTTCCCTTCGCATTATACCACTAACACACGATAAATGTATGTCGTTCTCCCCCCTATTTTGCAAAAGCGCACAAAGCCAGTGCACAAGCTATCTCATGCTCAGTTTCGCTCTGCGCACACACTGATATACCTTGCATAGCGTACAGTCTGCTTTCCACTTAGAAAGCTGGCACAGGGAGCTCGGGGGGAAGCATCTCTCCAGTAAGGGCCCAGGCCGCGCCACCCAACAGAAGACCAGTCACGTGATCTCTCAACAAGGTCACAGCACATTATGTTTTCATCCTCCTTCCTCAGAGCCACATCCAATTTTAATTGGTGTCATTCAAGTTTGATGAACGGATTGTCACTTAAGTGTGAAAATGAAGACACATCACGGCCGTGTTAAAGTAACCTCTTCCAGAGCAGAGAAAACTAGACGGCGTTGCGTCGACTTCATGAACTCGCCAAACCGAGTTTTCAGAACAGATGTCGCTGTCGGACCAGATGAATTCAAAGCAGAGCAGGGATCAGCGGGACAGTACGAGAAGAACCCACCCAAGCATTACTTTTCAGTTTATTCTCAGAGTTGCATATTTGTAGTATTTTTTCTGTTTTGGAATGAACAATATTGAGTAAAACAACTTTAATTTTCAGCCAGACATCACTCATTTTGTGTCTCGATGATATCATAGCTCTGCTAATTTGAGCGAATAAAGCCCACAGTTTTGGGCTGATGATGAGTCATTGCTTTGTAGCGACCACACAGAAATGAAGAGCTGTCAAAGCGGCGGTTGGTTCGAGGAGACAACACACACCCCAGATAGAGTACAGGCAGAGCCGCACCAGCTAAGCCTGTTCCGTGATTTCACGCAGGATTTGGGGAGCGCTGCGATGAGTCAGGGGAGACGTGAGTAAGCAGTGGGAGTACAGCATTCATAAATAAATTGAATGTCACTGGCAAACCGGTCGCAGAGGCCGCTGCGAGTCGAGTGGTACAATACAAGTGTTACACATTTCACTCGGCAGTATGACACGTTTTATCTTCTACAGTGTGGCGTAAAGTGTCGGAAACTGCATAAATAGATGTGAAATAAATAATCATATGTATAAACATAAGGGACTGGGGATTATATTTTGACTTTTATGGCAGTGACAGTTCGTTTTTGTCAGACCTGCTTCGGGTGCAGTCTGTGGAACCCACCACTGTGCAAACCATTTTGTGTTTTGAATTGTTTTCATTTTTCTGTTTCTCTCCAAAAATACAATTTTCAGAATTCCAGATTAACTGAAAACAACCCTCACTTTACTTCAATGCTGTATTTCACTGGGCTCCCCATGTTAAAGTTCCAGATATTCAGGGCAGTGCTGATTTTCAGAGCAGTCGCTTGCACTCAGAGATGTCTGCTAATCTCTTATTGTGCAGCACCAGACCCATACCCTGCCATGGATTTTTTTTTTCCACACTTGTAGTTCAAATGGCACCGCTAAGTGTCTGGGCTTCACTTGCTTTCTGCAAAGACAGTTAGATGAGGCCAGAGGGCTCAATGCAGCTCACCACCTCATCTCGGCAGTATTGGCTTCATCCAGAAAGCCACGGGACAAGAGGATTTAATACAGAGCCGCAATGCTCCTCTCCAGAGGGGATTACTGGAGCAGTGCTGCGGGAAATGGACCCCCCAGCACAGCTACAGCCAGGGCTGCCCCGCGGGTGCACACTGGGAGCGCGCACACAAGACGCGCACACGGACGGAAAAGCATTTTGTTTTATCTTTCACATTCACACAGCTCTCTTGCTGAATTGGCCGCTGCCCATTCACCCGTGTTCTCTCGTGCGCACACAAATGGCGGCACACCACACATGATGTTGTTCTTATGCTTCACATACACTACATATTCCTCCCTCGCTGCCCTCTCAAATCATCCATCCTCCCTTTATCTGCTCCCCTGTCTCTGTTTTCAAACCACTGCACACAATCACAACCACTTCACACCCAGTGACCAGAAGAATACGAAGTCCTGTACGATCTAATCCTATCCTACGCAGTTGCTGTGCAGTGAATGCTCCATGCTGTACGTTGACATCGTGAAATGTTTGCATAACTTTTGAGTAGGAATGTGCCCTCAGGAGGGCTTTTTTTTAACATGTTAATTGGAGCACTGCTTTTAAGGAGGATACGAAGAGCTGATGTGATAGTCACCAGCCCCCGACACATAACCAGCCTCATTGATGACAATTTTTTTTAATACATGCACCCACACATGACTCGCTGTCATCATTCATACCAACAAACAGAAAAGTACACAACACACAGAGTGACACTCTTTCGATTGACTTGCCCCATAAATTAACAAGGAGGCCTCCGCCGTATGTGAGGCTTCAGGTGAGCAAAATATGAACACAAAACACACATGCACGTGCATTTTATAGATGTGCAATATTTTAAAGGGAACAACAGAAGCAGGATAATGGAGAGAGAGAGAGACAGTCCTGGCGGAGAGTCACACTGTGCATGCGATTTCTGGAGATAAGTTGCATGAAGGATTCTTTGAAAATTTGATTTGAGTAGGCTAAGGGGGAGGGAAAGTAGGAAAGTGCATTCTGTGGGAGAATTGAGACTGTGTGCGTGTGTGTGTGTGTGTGTGTGTGTGAGTGATGAGCTGGAAATGGGTTTCTGAGGAAGAGGGAGTGTGATAGCGAAGGAAGGAAGGGCGGAGGATGAGATGAAAGCTAAAGAGAAAAGACATTAGGGAGTGTGTACAAACACACGGCACACCGACAGCGACGTACGTCAAAGCCACCTGACGACTGTCCATGCGGATACACATATACATACAATATATAAAGTTTTATACAAATGTTCATATAGATTTGTATATACTATGTAGAAGTTACAGCCTTTGTTTTCCCCATCTCACTCTCCCATACTGCCTTGCTCTCATGAATAAAACACTGGCACGCATACACACATATAGTACATTCACATCCATTTGTGTAGCCACATACACACACGCACACATACACACACATCCTGTGCCAACTAAGGCTCTCAGATCCCACTTGTGCACAGCAGTGCATGCAGGCACATGAGGCATCTGCATACAGTGCAGACACTCTTGCACCCACACATGCAGTCTCTGTGCCAGAGCTCCACCACGGTGCAGCTTGTTAAATGGAGCATTATTTTCCTGAGCGGACATGGCAGATGAGGGCTGGCAGACCTTGAGGCTCTGAAAAATGGCATTAAGTGCTGCAGCGATGGATTACAGAAAAGTTGTAGTTTTCAATGCCAAAAAAACAAAAACAATCCTAACAAAACAACTGCAGAGAGCATGTTTTGCTGAGAAAGTTTGTATTTTGTTTTACTCTGTCACATAATGAACTGTATTGGCTGAGGAAGACAAAGAGCTCCACCTAATCCTGCACTTTAGGTTTAGGTTGGCTTCTGTAAGAAAAAAATATTTTAAAAAAATCTTTGCCTTTGAAAAATTATTGTTTTGTGTGGAGGGGCAGTTCAAACCAAGACATGTTTTTACATGATGGAGATTTGTCGTGATTATGGATGCCCCTCTAAAATCTGGGACCATGCCTGGTCCTGAGAAAGCTTTTAACAGAAATGGCAACCTGTTTGCATTTTTGTGACTATGACTGACTTTACAGTAGCCGTCAGCCACAGAGAAATATATGCTAGGATCACTGATGGAACTGATAGAAAAATTAATTAAAGAAAGTGAGCTGCAGCATTTAACCCCACAACATCACAATGTCTCTTTTTTTGTTGTTGCTATGTTTGTTGCAGAGATTTGTTTGCTGACACGGGGCAGAAGGACAGCCAGCGTCCGTGCTGACACATACTGTCGCCTGTACTCACTGTCCGTTGACAACTTCAATGAGGTGCTGGAGGAGTATCCTATGATGAGGAGGGCCTTCGAGACTGTTGCACTGGACAGACTGGACCGTATTGGTAAGACAAAAATCTTTTAAAAAGACTGTGTGAGATCAACGTCTTTAAATGAGATGCCACAAACACATATGTATTTTTTTGTAAATAAAAGTGATTAATCTAATTTTAACTGGCCAGCACATCACTGAGTAGCTTTCACCAGTGTGGTAGAAGACAATCTTTTCTGTACATCTATGTTCAGCATGAAAACCTGAGACAGAGAGACAGAAAAAAAAAGATCTTTCAGGCCAGAGTCATAGCTCTCAGACAAGGTTTTAGGGCCGCAAAAATGCTGATACTGATGCTTAATGAATGAAATTACTTTAAAAGTATAAGCATGCAGATAGAGCTCTCATTCAGAAATCCCTGCGTGACTTCTCTTACGCATACAATTGACATTCTCTCCATATCCATCACTTTTCCCAGGCCGAGCCCAGGCAGATGAAAAATTCACAATGAAAGGCACGCCTGTATCATCACTCAGCCATCGCCACATGCTCTGTTTTATCTTCAGCTATGTTTAGAAGGGAAGAAAGAGAAATAGCTTTAGGGGGTCTCTTTGTAGAAAATGGCTGCTTTGAAAAGATGTTTCTGATAGGGATGTTTCTGTGAGACGGTCTCCGGCGTGCGTCCTTTCTGCTGGGCTGGATGCTCATGTGCAGTCTTCTTCCCTGATAGAGTCACTCGCACGGCACTGATCCACTGATCCGCAAATTAATTACTGTCTTGATGGACTACGCACAATCTGATTGGAGGTGTGCGGGTGATAAAGGGTCAGGTGGTGCCGGGGTAAAGCTGGATGCAGGTACAATACCTCACAGCAATGCCTCTACTCATCTGCCACCAGTCATAACAGCGAATGGAGACATTGATCTGGGCCTAATTGCATTTACAATATCTTCGGGTTTCACAGCCTTTTGTCAGCACCAGATTGAAAATGGCAGTCATGTGAATTAACCCTGTCACGGCTAGTGTGACCATTCAACAAAGAGTAATGGAGTTTGAGGTCAGAGTTGCACACATTTCTCTAAAAGGTTGGATCGGCAGTAAGTATGCCTGTCACAGTGATGTAACTCCAACCTGTCTCTTTGACCTTGTGCACCGCTCGCACCCGCACGGGGACTTTGTTTTCATGCCTCAAGACTGGAGAAGGAAGGGCCGCAGAAGATCAGGGGCAAGCATTTCTCACAATCAAACATCTTAAATGTCTTTGTTTCTTCTTTGGGGTTGTCATGATATGGCTCATCCCAAGGAATTTGTAGAATTTTTACAACAGTGTGGTTTCAGCTTGAGCCCTGATTTTTCTAAGGAAGCCCCTGTTTGATATCTCTACAGCCAATTACAGGAGAGAAAACATGACATCAGTACATATTTGCAGACCTGATGCATTTCCTTAGAGTAGCTTACACTTTATCCCAGGCTGAACCCAGACCTCGTGGTACAATATTTGCTTTATGTTTTGTCCCCGTTACCTAGGAAATCACAGCAAAAGCTAGTTAAACCTACACCGCCTACACATTAGGCTGTCATGCATCTTGAACGTCTGTCTCTGGGTAGTTACCTCCCACCTATCTTTTGTCGTTTTTTTCTTACTCTGTGCTCTTTCATGCTTTGTCTTTCCCCTTCTTCTCCATCCCCCATTCTCTTTCTGAAATCTCTTTTCCTCCTTCTTCCCTCTTGTGATTTTCGGGTACATATTTTGCTTTATTTGCTCCCCTCATAGCTGTTCCCGTGTTAGGTTGCTCTAGTGGAAAGGGTTGCTGGAAAATAGGGTGGTTATTCGAGTACATCCAAATGTCAGCCCGGTTCTAACAGCCGAGAAGATTCATGCTCATCCTCCTTTTACGGCTTTCTTCTCTTACCTGTCACTCTCTATGTCTGCTTCTGTTTCTGTGTTTGTGTGTGCATGTGCTTTTAAAGGCAAGAAAAACTCCATCCTGCAGCACAAGGTACAACACGACCTCAGCTCGGGTGTACTCAACTACCAGGAGAATGAGATCATCCAGCAGATTGTGCAGCACGACAGGGACATGGCCCACTGCGCTCACCTCATGCAGAACGCCCCACCCCAGACGCCTCCCTCACCTACCCCTGTCATCTGGGCCCCCCTCATCCAGGCGCCTCTCCAGGCAGCAGCCGCCACCACCTCAGTAGCCATTGCACTGACACACCATCCCCACCTCCCGCCAACACTCTTCAGGCCCCCAGTTTCTGTTTTGGGGTCGCTAAAGGACCCGCCCAGCCGGCTTAAGAAATTCAACACATTTGCGCCTTCATCCACAGCACCCGGCTCTACTGGGGACTCTCCCTCTAGCACACCCTCTAAACTGCGCACTGGGGTGGACATGCCATTGCTGGCCTCTTTTCGGGCCCAGCACATGACATCAGGTTCAGGAGCATCTGGCTTTATCCAACAGGCTTCAAGTAGCGGAGGCCAGCGTGGAGCTAGTGGGGGTGGGTCTAGTTCCAGTGGAGGAGGGGCATCTGCCTTCCCCTTTGGACCATCCTCCTCCTCTGGTTCACCCTCATCTAGTATGGCCCAGCTTCATCCGCAGCCACAGCACCAACAGCCCTTTCGCTCCAGCACCCCACCTCTCTCAAACCTCTTCCACCAAGGATCTGCAGGTGGAAGCACGGGATCAGGAATAAGTGGAGGGGCAGTTGGAGCCTGCGGTGGTGCTACAGGGTGGTCTTCAGGTGGAGCGGTCGGAGGCTCTGTGGAAGGAGCTACCGGGGGAGACACTGCTTGGGCTGGGGATGACTTTACAACTGGAACAACAGAAGCGACTCCTGAGGTGCACTTTGGTTTTGGAGGAGCTACTTGTGGATCAGTAGGAGGGATCTCAGGGGAATCAATGGGAGGGATATCAGAAGGATCAGTGGGCACTGCTTGTGGCAGGTTAGCAGGTGGGTCAGTGGGAGGTTTTGGGACAATAGGAGATGCAGCCAGGAGATCAATGGGAGGGGTTTCCAGAGGAATAAATGGAAGGGCTTCTGGGGGATCAGTGGGAGGGGCCTCTGGAGAATCACTAGTGACAACCAGCGGAGGATCATTCGGGAGGGCTTCTGGTGGATCACTGGGGGTGGTATCTGTGGGATTAACAGGAGGGGGCTCTGGGATATCAGTTGGAGGGGCCTCTGGGGGACCTCTCGGAGGGCTTTCTGGTGATTCAATGGGGGTGAATCCTGGTGGATCACTGGGAAGAGCTTCTAGTGGATCAGCAACAGCAACAACTAGCCATATAGGAGGAGGTTTGAGTGGGCCAGGGGGAGGGGGGGTTGGAGGACATATTGGCAGAGCAGCAGGAGGGGCAGGAGGGAGCCATATAGGAGGATCTACATCTTGTCCTGTTGGAGGGACTTCAGGTGGAATTACAGCTGGACTCATTAGTTCCTCCCGTTGTCAGAGTCCGATATCGACTGCTTCATCCAGCACTATGCCTGGCCAGCTTCTTCATAGCCAGCCACCTCCCAAGCCTCCTCAGGTGGCTCCTCTGCAGCAGTTTGCTGGGGAGGCAGGACTACCAGTGTCTTAAACCTCTTCCATTCCCTTTCACAAGGTTCCCCATCCTCTAGCAGGGGACAGCACAGCCAGCAGCCGACTGAGGGCTCCCCATCTTCCCTCAGCCATTTTAGCCTGGCAGGCCTCCAATCTGGCTTCCTGCCTCATCAGATGTCCCTGGAGAGGTCTGCCCTGGCCTCCCTGGCCCAGTATGGTTCCGCCAATGCCTCCCCCTGCCTTACCCCAGTTGCGCCCAGCCCAACTGTGCAAAGCCCAGTGGCAGGCAGGACTTTCCAATACAGCGACCCCCCCAGTGTCACAGGATCCCACAGTTCTCTGCTCATGCCTCAGCCGTCTTTCCCTTCGCAGCTTCCCAGTCAGCCACACACAGCAGGGAGAGATTCTCCACTGGGGCACTTTTCTGAGGACCTAAAGCTCTTATCCAGCTCACACCCATCTCTCACCCAGGAGGTGGCCCAGGCTTTAGGCCACCAAACTCTTCGCTCCTCTGTGGAAACTGGATATTACCCCTCACCCTTTTCCTCACCCACTCTTGTGCCCAAACCCTGTAGTTCAGTGCCAGGGCGCATGACCCCTCCAATCCAGACATCTCCGGGGCACCGTCACCAGACTCAGTCCACTGGGGCCTCCCCGGCTTTGCCTCTACGGAGGGGCTCTGCTGCCTATTTGTCGGATCTAGAACCTCAAACTGTCCGCTCTAAACTCCCTTCCAATTTGTGAGAATTGATCACACCCTCCTGTGCTCCTCCGAACTGAAACACACAGAAACTCTCTCCATGTGTGGCATTCTTTTCTTTTGGTCTTCAGATTTCACTGTGTTCCACCTCTCATTTTACCAAGATCTTAAATTTACTGTGATTTAAACAGACACTTTACCGGGTAACTCGGAGTTCTAGAATAGTCTATATTGGTTTTATGCTTTGTCTTCATTTTTTATTCATACATACTGTATATAGATAGAGATATATTTAAATGATAAGTTAATCAAGGGACTAGGAGGGTGTGAAAAATGATCTCCATTTAGAGGACAGTCATTTTCTTTATTTCTATAACTATGCCAAATTCATCTGGTGATGTTTGGGAAGATAATTCAATGGACTACACAATAATACTCTTTTTCTGCAGGAACCTATGCACTAATACCTGCATGTGTAAAGGCTTTTTGTGTGTTTCAAAAAAAATTATCTACATTTTTAGCTGAACAACATGCTTCAAGACAGGCTGACTCTTGTACCATTTCATTTAGGATCACATATTGTTGATCCTCAAATGTATCTATTAGATTGTACTTATTTATCCTCTGTATAAACTTTTCAAAAACCTATGAGAGATGGAGAAGAGATTTTAGGAAACCAAAAAGACTTTTCCTGTGGGGTAATAATTAACCTCCTCTTGGCCCATCAATCTTTATTTTATACCACTTTATCATAAGAATACTGTTTTTTGAAGCAGGGCAAGAGGGGTTTAGCGAGCTACCCTCCATCTTAATACTGACACATAACAGTATGTGAGCAACTGGCTTTCTGCAGACCATGTCCTTACAAGCTCACTTTGTCTTCCAAGCTCATGCCACCAATGTGTGTGGAAAGCATACGTTGTTTTTTTTCTTCCTGACTGTGTGCAACTGTTAATGTTTAAGTGCGAGCACGACTGAGAATAAATGCGTGAGTCAGTGGAACAGTCGGATGCAAGGCAAGACATTTCCTTGGACTGATCGAAAGGATGTTTGCCTATTCCACACAAAAACTAGGACTTCCATTAACCGCAGCTTGTGTGTTGCATAGCGTAACACTTGGACAGCTCAGAATCAAAACCAATCAAATGCAGAATAGCCCCAAAACCAGACCTTCAGTCATTTGGGCAAATACAGTACATAAAGCACACAAGCTGCAATATCCAAAAAGTGCTACAAATACAAATCTTTGATTTGTGCATTACTTCTTCTGCTGTAGCTGCTATATGGACATGTAGACATGTCTCATGTCAACGTAGACATGTCTCCTCACTGAAGACTAGCGCAGAGTTTGAGATGTTGAATGTATGTACATTTGCTGTTGCTGAAAGTAAGTACTGTAGCTAAGGTAGATGCACTGAAGGCACTGTGCCCCATCGGCTGCTGAGTGTTCCATAACTAAAAAGGTCATTGGTCCAATATGTTTGACAGACATTTCCATCAGCAGCCATTTCTCCTGCCAAAATGTCCTTTAGCAAGACACAGAACCACTACTGACTCAAGTGTTCTAAGGGAACCTCAATAAGTTGCCTAAAACAGCCCATTCTTTATGGCAGAAACCTCCATAAAGTACAACCACTGCATTCCTGCTATAATCCTGAAAGAAACATTTTTCTGTGTTGATTGCATTTCCGCAGGGCTTTTTTGGATTAATACAGTGCACACTGCATACATGAAGTAAACCTATGACGGATGGCATTGGGATGTTGGCAGTTAAAAAATGAAAGAGGAGAAAATGCCCTTTATGCGTTACGCATGTAAACTCTGAAATTCTGGTGACAGTGAAGGAGAAGCTCAAGAAAACTGAATATGCCGTAGAGGAAGGTATCACTAAAAGGTATCACTAAACTCCCAGCGGAGAGGAGCAGCGATACACTCCTACATGTTTGTCTGTAGCTCATCACCAAGACAGACCCGGGTCCCACTCAGACAGCTGAGTCCCTAACTCAGTCACAGCACTCAGCCACAGCAGCCTAATTTAACAAGACATGTCTGTAATCCCTTGACCCTAACAGGCTATCATGGATTCACACACAGAGGTGCACAGTGACCACACTCCCCCCTCCCCCTCATTACAGATCCCAGACGTCCCAATAATAAAGTACAGCAATACACATGACATGACACTCAGCTGCAAGAGTGCACATTGACAGACACGCACACAACCACGAGAGCGCGCAACGACTGCTCCTAGAAAAAATATAAAGCACTCAACAATCCTATTTTTTTCCCCCTCCACGGCATTTCATGTTGCTGAAAATATCCTCGCCTGAATTTTCAGTAAGCAAATCTATGACCGATTGATTTTCCACTTTCTTATTGCATTCACACCAGGCAGGCCAGTTTATATAGCCAGTAGTTCCCACCAATTTTATGATTAGGGATTTAATGCATGATTTTTGTTGAAGAACAAGATGAACTCTAACTGTAAGCAAACTTGGGATATAAAAATAACTTTTACATTTTTTTTCCCCTAGGTTTCCAGTTGTGTTCTAAGTAGCACTGTTGATGATGTGCTATATTTTAGGGCGCAGTGAGTTGTTGATGACGTATTTGCTCACTTTTGTTCAGATGAATTGGCCAAATGTAGACATTCCAGTGCAAAAACGATTCTTCTCTGGCACTGGATATGAGAAAATAAAACAACAGTTAATCCTAACAATGTACATGGCCTCAAACAACAAACATTACTGTGATTTGCAAGTACAGGCAGAACCAACAGCTAAATGCAATATATCCCTGAATGATCAGCGTTACTAATTATGATGTGAAGTGTGGTACATCGACAACTGACAGAATAAGATGAGACAGACTGAGGAGAAGTGGACACGCCAAGAGCTCTATACGATTATGTGGCTTTTCATTACAGAATTGCTCTTGCAGTGGATTACATACAGTAGCTGACATCAGTAATGGATCACAGCTTTTATCTGGGTACACATGACCTTTTCATGGTCTTCTTCACAGACGGAGAAGGCGTGTTTTGTTCACCTCTCCCACATTAACGCCTCGGCTATGTCTGCAGTAAACAACTGTCTGAAAGGCTCTGAAACCTGTACACTGGCCTCATGCCTCATGGTAGGAAGCCCGGGACTTGTAAGACCACCATGCAGACGGGTGGGAGGGACTGATGCTCTGCAACAGAAGTGACACAAAGTAAATACAGGGAACCGCTGTGCTTCTGGAATACTGATTGTCTCTGCACAGTGTAGGCTTTTAAACTGGCCTCCCTGTACCTGCCAGCCTTGCACTACAAAAGACCTTATTAAGGTTTAGAGTTGGCGCTGTTCTGTGAGACATAGGCGTAGATGTGAGGAGACGCTGATGCACCGAGGGAACGATGTAGTCAGACGCTCAGCCACGGGGAAGACAGGTAGACAGGCACCCCATGGGGTACCCATGCTGACGGGGTAGTTGTGGCATGTTGCCCCCTTCCTCACGGTTGTTCCTGAGTGCCAGCGGACGCTTGTCACTGTGGTATTGATTGGAAGGATGTGAGGGAAAGCGTTGAGTGGTGTTATGCCGCTAGCAGGTAGCGTTTGGGTGCGTGTGTGTGTTTCCCCCGTGGCCTGGTGGGGTCGATGCCTGGGGATGGGCACTGTCTGAGGAGGGGGTGGGACAGGGAGGCACAAGTCAGAGCTTATGGAGAGCTAGACATTGGACAAGGATTGATTAGTTGCCCTGTGCTTAGTCTGGTCCATTACCACAGATAAGTGGTTTTGGGAAGGGGTGGGTGGTGGGGTGGCAGGACACATGGTGCTCGAGTTGAATCTGTGACTATCATTTAGAGAGCTGACACAATCTGCACGATGTCCTGTCTATTTCATCTGGGCCAGCTTTTTATGTAGCGGGTGATTTTTGTTTATGAAATTAAGAAAAGCAGATCTTGATTGATGGCCATGCAGCTTTGAAATGACGTAACGGAAACGAAAAGGGGTCTTGTAATCCTTAGAGTCATGAAATTTGGAGTAACAAGATTTGCACCTGACAGCAGTGTTTATTCTTCAAGGGGATTTGCTATTTCCATCCTTCCAGACTATTTGCTGCAGCCGCATCTGTAGCGTAACGTAGTATCGAGACTGTGTTTTCTTTTTCTTTTCTTTTTTTCAGAGGAATCAGCCGGGAATTAGATAAGGAGGCTTTGAAACTTTCTGTCTTTTGAGAGAGGCGAATAAAGAAAAACAACTGTGACTCACTCACTCACGCAGGGAACTATTTTCATTACGTCTCCCTATGTCACTCCCTGTTTGAGAGCAACAGAGGAAATAGCAATGAAGGGCAGTTGAAGGATCACGATAGCTGCCAGCATTTTGTCCTAGCGCTTCGAGCTGGGCTATTCTGAAATCAGCTCAGAGGATACAGGGGACCTGACATGCCTGTGTTTTGATCCTGCAAGGTACTGTTTCATTTCAACGTCATGCAGTGGTATGAAATGGTTACTATCGGTATTTATACTTCTAAAAGGGATATTATTGTAAACTTAATATCTGGCAGAAGTCATTGATCTTTTTCCCTGCCTGAGGCCATACCTGGCTCCGGCTCTGGCCCTGCGGTCGGCCCCAGCCAGATGTGTTGCGAAGCAGCCAGCAGGTTTGCAAGTTGCTTCGGTGCAATCTCTCCCATCATGGAGCTTTGATGGAGCTCCACATGGCTCCTCTGCACCATTTCCAAACCACGGCTGTTTCGGTAACGCAGCATTCTCAGGTTCTGTTTGGTGCCCTTCCAATTTCACCTCCTAATCTTAGCCTCCCCTCTCCTTTTGTGCTGCCCTGCTCACCCATGAAAATGTGTCAGTGAATCAGCGATGCACGCTAATGAAATCATTTGCTGTGATTGAGGATTAGATGTAGCAGCGGTGGAATCGAACCTGCGTTTTTTCTCGGGGGAGAAAAAGGCACGGCTGTTTTATTTCAAGGCCCTCGTTACTCATTCATGACCACACCCCCCCACACACACAAACACACACACGCACACACACCCTTCTGCAAATGCTCAATTGATTTTGTACACAAGCACCAGAATCAGGTGTCACAGTGTACCTCAGAGTGATTGGATCTGATATGAAGATTGCTATATGTTGCGAAAAGTTCTGTTTATCATAGCATCTAATACAACTGACCTCTTTTGCTGCTGCTCCAGTGAGATGGAATGACACGACAGTAATGTTACTCTGACCACAAAATGGGCCGCTGGCCGGTGTAACCTGGATATGACCCAGTTTAGGGGCGCCATGCAACAGTGGGGGGCATTTAAGTTCGCTCCGAGTAAGTTCACCTGGACATCCTTCGGGGGTAATGGCGCAGCCTGCTCTCTCTTTTGGAGCTGTCAATGTAAAGTCATTCATTCCCAACTTGACTCGGTTCTGTAACCTAACAAATACACTGATTAGAATCTTAGATTTTTCAGTCTGAAAAACTGTGGTGCAGTTGTGTCTCCATCGCTGATCGGAAAATCCTGTGCTGAAGCTAAACGTGAGGCTGTTCCTCCCATGAAAAAAAGCCTGCTTCTCAAAGCTGTCTTTCATTTACTGAACTATGTACTATAACTCCACCTAATCTGACGCTGGGAACGTAATGTCAACATGGTACTTACATGAAAAGATTTATATATTTCCATAGGACCTATTTATATTTCTGTATTTATTTTAGACTCTTAATAAGTGATGTCACCGCCATAACAGATAATAATAAGCAATGTTGACCAAATTGTGTGTATGTACAGGGTTCATAACATGTCCACGATTTGTACGGAAACATGTCATTTTCATTGTATAATCTCTACTCTGGTGTGGCGCAGGAGTGGGACATTTTCTACCTGAAGGCTCAACCTTTTTGGCTCATAAAGGCAGCGACTGGCTCAACACTTCTTACAAGGACATGCAACTTTTAAGGGAGGACAGTATTTTGATCGCTTTGCTATTAATGAATGGATATCTATTTTTTTCTGCATTTAACCCGGGAACTATGGGAAAAAGCAATAAGGGAACTGTACTGGTATGGTGTGACTGGATGTGTACCTACTGGACATTGCGCTGACCCACAGGACAACCACACACACACACACACACACACACACACACACACAGCAGTCATGACTCATAGTTTGTGTGGCAGTGAAAGGAGTAAGGCAAAAACTGCATTGTCGATAAGCACACATACTGGATGAAATCAAATGGTATAGAATAAAATCTAAGGAACACCTTCCTGCAGTGTTTTTCTTCTCTGTTGTTTGTATCACAGGCAGCATGCACTCAGCTGCATGTCATGTCACTGTCATGTATTCTGACACTGTTTTTACCCACCTACACAGCTATACCTGTGCACGCCTGTGTGCGGCTCGCTGCAAGGAACAGGCAAGTCTGTGATGGTATGCTCTGGCCTACACACACGTTCACTCACAGATGCACGCAAAGAGTGGTCAGGAGGCAGGTGAAGCTCCTCGGAAAGCTGGAAATGTTGGCAGACTGTAAAAAGGAGGACAGTCTGCGTCTGCCCCTGTGAGCACTCGGCCATCTGCTTCATTAGAATTCCCCCTTGAGGTAACCTTCCCTTCTCCGAGAGAAACTCATTGAAAGTGAAGGGTTTTGTTTTAGACTGTCTATTGTAATTACACATTATTCTTCTCCTGTGATGCCTGCTTGCTGAGGGGAGAGGAGCTGGCTTACAGCTGCAAAAAAAAAAAAAAGCGCACACGAACTGGAGTGTGGTGTAAACGGTGCATGACCGCTGCTGCCACGTGAGCCTCCTGTATGCCGTCTCTGTGTGGTTTCGCACGACGGGGCCGGATCAGCGAGGTCATGGTGACATCCTCGCTCGGTCGAGGTGGCTGTCTCTCTGCTGCCATAAAGGGACAACCGGCACTAATGCCTTCCTCTGCAGCATCTGGGATAATCTGCTCTAGTTCTCCTTGGGTCAAACTCAACAGTAATTAATCCTACCATTACCCTGCAGGCCTCGGAGTTAACGCGTTGTGTACGTGCGTGCCTCAAGTTTTGTCTCTTCCTTCACATAGCCCCTTTCAGCTTGATGCCAGGGTGGAACGTGACAGAATGCATCCCTCAATTTTAACATGAATTCAAATATTTTCATATTGACATTTGGGAGGGACATGAGGATTTGAGTGAATTTCAGTAACAATAGTCAAAAGTAGAGTTGTTTAAATGCATTACCTGACAGACCTGTAACATTTGTTGCTTTTACTTTCCAGATCTCCTCATGTTCATAGCATGCAGGCCTGGCATTACAGTTTTTGGCAGCGTGGGGCCCAGAGCACTCAGAAACAGAGTAACTACAGCACATCCATTTTTTTCCCGTATTAGTGCTTTTTTTCCTCTGCTAAAACCCTGCCGTCAAAGCCTTTTGACATCTGCCAGTTTGTTCACAAATATTGTCCAAATGCCAACTTTGCAATGCTGCAGCTTTTGATGCGCATGGCTGGAAGTTTTCTTTTTTGTGCCGGTGTGTGTGTGTGTACGTGCGCCTTCTGTGCTTAAGTTCATGAAAGCATATGCGGGGATAACATCAGAAAGATGGCCACAGGTTGCCAACCTGATGTCCTCTCTCTGCCTATTGCTCTGCCCCCCATCCCCCACCCCACCCTCACTCAAAAATAAATAAATTAATTAATTAATATGTTTTTAAAAAGACCTCTGCTCACTTCTTCCCTCCCCTGCTGCAAAATCATGATGGTCAGAAATGGGCCATATGTGCCCTACTTAGAGGTAGAGGAAACTTGCAGTGGGAAAAATGGTACTTTTTGCTCTTTTGGCCTTTTGTGATCCCTTAGAAAAAAGACCCTGTTCTTCGTGGATTAGTTTCTTCATAGTTCCATCAAAGAGAAATTTCACCTCAGAACTTTTCACAGCTTTTCATTTAATTTTGAGCCCACAGTCACATGCCGTAGTGTCCCTTGGCAAGACGCTGAAGCTAAATTTGCTCTCGAAGGCTATGCCGATGCCCTGCATGGTGGCTAACTGCCACTGCTGTGTGAATGAGAGTCAATATTGTGAGGCACTTTCTATAAAAGTGCTATAAAAATACCATTTACCTACGAGATATATCCTGTGACCCATTGAAGGGGCCCGATCCCTAGATTTGGAACCACTGGAACATAACTAACTGTATATGAAACAACTATACTGAGATAAAATTGTTGAAACTAGCAGTCACAACAGTCACAAGACGCCACTGTACCATTGACCTATCAGTTATATAAATAATCACATGGTGGAATCAGTGTATCCTATGTTAAAACTGTTTTCATAATATAATTTACATCAAAAATATACAGCACACGACATTCACTCTTGGTTATCCTTACTTGGTGGTTTCCAGGTCATCGGGTGAGTTTTAATCAGAACGGGGAGACAGGCTTTGATGCGATGATGTGCTGCCTTGAGCTGCGACCCCACTGTGATATGTCAACACAAGAACCAGCAGCTCAAGTTGTCACCCTGCCATCTGCTAACTGTCTGTCCTAAATGTCCGTTTCCAAGCAAAGCCAATCCCCCCCGTCAGACAAACCCCCGGAGCCGGATGCAGTCAGCTGCCTATTTGTGACGAGGAAGGCTTAAATCCATCTTGCAATGTTGGTCAGATGTTTAAATACTGTTTATCAAATTGGTCCTTGAGATTGAATTGCAGAGGTTCATTCCAAAAAGTGATATCCGGCCGCTGTTTCCAAAATATGACCCGTGCTCTGCTTATCTGATAGCTGGCCTGAGAGGAAAATATTCAAGTGGATATTGTGGGGTTTTAATTCAAATGAGTGATGCTCAGCGCTGCTTTTCAAAATTCTGAACATTAAGCTGACAGTTTTCTCTCCACAATATACACTTAGCAACGAAAAGACCAAATACATCTCAGTATAGTGGCATGCCGTACAGTTGGGGGGGGAATCCTGCATATTTCATAAAAACGCTCTCTCTTCTAAATGAAAATGAGAAAAAAAGAAACCCAGAAGAACTCATTTGAAAGAGAGGAAAATACCATTCTCTTATTTTTAGAAATATAATCCTCCATGACTGGTGATCCCTACAACTACCCCCCCACTGAGAGCTGATGGAGAAGAAAAGACTTCCTTTCCTCAAATGCCTCTTCCCCCCTTGGCTCTGGGTGACGCCACATGTCATGTATGTCCCACCATACACCCTTGCTCACTTTTCACACAGTGAGGGTTCACTGTAGAGAGAGTGGAAGGCCCAAACCCCCCCCAGCCTGAAGCCTCTGTTCCCTGTTTATCATATTAGCCCATGCCCTTGAGCATTTTGCAGCCAGACTCATCCTTTGAACTAAGGAGAGAAAGCAGACCAAGGCGGCCATACCATAAATCATGTGGGTTTAAATTCTGACAGTAAATGGCCTTGTACTAAACCATCGCCAGGCTTCAGAGGGGAGTGCCTTGATTGGCTGTCATGGTAGGCTTGTGCCCCTGCCATGGCTCCTTCGCCCGTCATGAGAGAGATCCGGAAAACACCCAGTCCTTTATCATTTTCTCTTTGACTCTGAAATCCAAATAAATATTTGCAGCGCCGTACATGTTGTGATAAAACCACGCCGATGTGAGGCGAGCTGAGGGAGCCAAGATCAAATTAGCGGCCAGCATATGCATCTAGTAAGGCTTAATTACACTAGTGCAGGACGAGCCATTGTTCAGAATAATTAAGATAGTTTGAAGTGTCATTACTGATTCCCATAATTATAATATGGCTGAAGAGCCAGTGTGTCTGTTGAGCTCAATCACTCTCTTGGAGGGGAACGGAGAAGAGGAGCAATTTTCTAGTCAGCCAGCCAATGCTCGGAATGTCATGCTGGTCCTTCTGACCTCCATGCTTCATCTCACCTGCAAATGAATGTCTTAGCCACCGGTGGGAGGGGGGAAAAATGTAGCCCATTCATATAATGGATTCCAAGCCCATACCAAACGGGATTGGAGCAAACCCGAAGACCTCGTCAAGAAAATCCTTCGGCGGTGAGGGGCATCCCATTAAAGTCATAAACCATCAGCAAAACAAACAAACCAGCGAGCAAACGGGCTTCCCTGCGGCAGCCACCTCACGCTCAGAAACAAAATGTTCCTCATCAACCAGGTAACAACTCGCAGTGAAAGAGTCAAAGCCGACATTTCAGTAATGCTGCTTATGTCAAGTGGCCTGTAATGTCATGTCATGTCACCCAGGAGAGTTGTTACATACACCAGCACTGAGTGAAATCAGACGTAGCTGTGACTGTTAACACCGTAGTACAACGGCGGCCTGAGAGGCCCTTCACTGGATAATCTTTTTAAACTATTTCTTATTTCACACTGCTGGAGTGCTTTAGAGTCAGAAATGGATCTTACCATAAGGCTTAGAGGACTCTGGAACAATCAGGAGCAGGGTTGTGGAGGGAGGAGGGGAGAAGAGGGGAGAATGAGAGATGGGCTCGGGAGGTGGGTGACAGGGGAGACCTTGAGCGATTCTATTAATTAAGTTTAGCACAATGGCTACACAGTCTAAACTGACAGAATACCTGCGTTTTGACTGACGTATCTTATTGACCACATCTGCTCCTTTTTTGGCCACGGTTGCAAAGGGCACTTTGAAATGATTTCTGCACTTTTGCCAATATGACTTCAGAAAGAATCACGTCACAAACCGCCCCGGGAGATGTGCTGATCATCCAGGCATTTGGCGATGCTGCCGTTCGCTCCTTCTGCCTGTCAGCACCGCAGTGTTCCACCATTTCTGTCAGGCTCCTGACAACGGAGAAGGCTACATATGTTAAAAAAAAACCTTACGTGTGACTGGCTGAGGAAAACACAGAACAGATTCAGTTCACCGAAAATGCAATTTGTTCCCTCCACAACCATCTCGAAGCAGTGTTTCAAAAATAAATCTGTTTTCTGATCTACCCAGTCAATTTTTGAGAAGGTTTCTGCACACAAACGATTTGGTTAGGGGACAGATCATGCTTTGGGTTGAAATAACCAGTTATATTAAACCTGCAAGAACTTATTTTTTTGCAGCACTTGTGAACCCAGCACTGACTTATCACATTTTTTTATGTGACTTTGGAATTAAAGTCCAAGTTTCGTTCTCACCAAGCTCTGTTTTTGATCTCCACCAACTCCCGAGGAACATGCCTGACTCTTTTACATCATAATTAGAAAAAATACTATTTATAAAGATTATAGCCTCTTTATGGAAACACATCACGCCATCAGTAGCCTCATCACTCTGTACGTTACTCCAAGATTCTGTCACATTTTTTCCAACTCAACCTTTAGGAGAAAGATCAAAACATTTGATTTTTTTTCAATCAAAGGTATTTCTCTGGCACTGCCTGCAGAGGAGAAGAGCAGAGTGGAGCTGTTCAGTGTGGTTAAAGATCTGATTCAAACACTGGTTTCACTGAGCAGACAGGAGACATCTCTGCTCTACAGCAGATAAAAACGCGCTATAGTGGACTGATTTGCTGTGAGATCTGGGTGCGTTGTGTTCTGCTAATGTAGCCTCGACCCGTTTGACTCAAGCGAAGATGAGCATCGTACTACAGAGTTCTGGTAAGATCTTCTTTAAAACTCCACATCCCAAGACTTTTTTTTTCAGACATGAAGTTTTCAGCCCCTTCAGATATTGCCTCAAGTCACGTCGCTTCAGCTTCAGCTTTTTGCACGGATCCATCTGAGTTACAAATGTTTTGGGGTTTTTTTGCAATTTTTTGACATGTGTAGTAGCACTGGCCAAGACCTGTGCATCGTCAGGTGGAGTTCCCTTCAAGGTTAGGGCACCTTCATCATCATGGTTAAAGTGACAACTACATGATTTTAAGGTTTGGGAACGATTTGTAGACAGTTAAAGGAAACCACTGTCGGCAGTGAATGAACAGTGGGCCTCGTTATGTTTTGTTGACCTCCATCTGGTGACTTTATGGCCATGTAACAATACCACATTACTTTCTTTGCTCCCAGTGCCCCAGAATAACCATAGCTACAGCAGAGCTTTGTCCTGTGAACGCAGATGTATGACATATTGAGGTATTTGCAAAAACAACTCACACTATTATTTCTTCTTTCTTTTTTCTTCTTCTTCTTCTTCTGTATCTGTTCCAACTGCCATCTGTGAAGCAGCTTTCATAGAGGCCATCGAGTCTTTACATACCACAAAGGCAGATCATGCTAATTTGTGTAAAGGATGACTCACTTTCATTAGCTGAAGTGGATCCTTGTGAGCTGTTGTACTGTACTTTTGATGTTTCCTCCTTAGGTGTTTCGCAGGGAATCATTTTTATTTGCAAAATGTGCACGATTTATATTGCATGTTGACTGTCTGCGTGTGTGTGTATATGTAAGTGTGTAAGCACATAGCTCACAGCAGTGCATTCAATAGAAAGTTACAGTGTGGTGCCAATTTCCCCAGAGCCAAACAGAAAAAACAACAAGAGGGAGGAGTGGGGGAAATTGTATTGTGTGTGAACGTGTGTGTGTGTGTGTGTGTGTGTGTGTGTGTGTGTGTGTGTGTGTGTGTGTGTGTGTGTGCGCGCGCTCCATTGGCTGTTTCAGCGAGTATGTGTATGTGGGTGAGCCAGCACGCAAAAGCTGTAAGTATGTCAGTATGTGCAAATGTGTGTGTTTTGTACGTGATAAGGGGGATCGAGGGGGGTGAAGGAGAGAACCCAGAGGGGAGATAGTGTAGTAAGGAGGGGGAGGTGGACGGGAGCGCAGGAAGAGAGAGAAAGACCTGTAAGGGGACGGCCAAGCGATGGAGAGCGTAACCGTGGCCATTCTGTGTGAGTGTACTGTGTGTGTTTTTGGAGAGTGAGGGATGAGATGAATAAACAGGGGGAGAAAGAGACTGTGTTTCCGAACACCCACTGCTGCTTCCTCTCTAATCCTGGCACAGCCGTTGGGATTAAGAGAGGCAGTTAAACTCTGAATATTTCATGATTTTTACGTGTCAGCCTCAAAGAAATGCAGATTAACATGCTCCTTTCTGCAGGGATGATCAGGAGAGTTTGTTGACTTTCCTGTTCACCTATACTTGCCCCCTCTCATGTGTCCTTTTCACGCAGCTGACCGTTCAATAAGCCCCTCTCCTAAACAGCCACTGTCATCAAGTGTGTTTATCCAAGGGTGAGAAAAAATGTTTCAAAATAAATATAGATAGGTAGGTAGGTAGATTGATGGATAGATAAAGGTCTAATTGGGCTTAATGATGAGAGTAGGTTAAAATTTGTTATTCCCAAATTATTTAAAATCAAAAATACTGGTTTTAATTATTAAATAATACAGTATGTAATTTGCTCGACTTCAAATATTCAAGTAAGTACTTTATGACAAATAAAAACAGTATACACTAAGAGAGTTTTCTGCTGATCTCACCTGTTACTTCCGACTTAATTGACACTGTCCTCCTCCTGCTCCTCCTCCTCCTGCCTCCATCTCTGTCTTCATTAGCTGCAGAGCTCCCGTCCCGACCCTCTCTTGCTGCTTCAGCTGCCACTGCAGCAGTGGCAAAATCCTGGAAACATTCAAAAACAAATTATTTAGATGGCTAATCAGACTGGTCAGGCGGCTCAGCTTCCCCATGTGTGTTTTCTCAAGTTTTTAGGAACTCTGCTTTGCTAATACATCCGGTCCAGAACGTCTCTCACCTGCCTCCTCAGGACGTGTCAGCAAATATTTTCTGTTGTTTATCTTAAATGCGGAAGTAAACATTATGCGACAGAGGTAAAGCATTAACATGAACATTATCCACTCGCTCGAGCAGTCATGATCATGTATTGATTCAGAGTTTGCATGGAGATGGACCATTTGCAATGAGAGAGATCCAAAGCATGGGTCAGGGAGGCTGAACAAATCAATGTGCAGATTTTACCCATTTGAAATAGTTAAAAAGAAATAGAAAATCAATACATAGAAGTCCATATGCTGATATTGTGGCAGGCTGCTACAAATAAATCAATGCATAGGAAGTAATGTTGGAATTTAAAAATGCTAGTGTTGTCTGGATCATCCTCTGAAGGACACCTAAATGTTTTACCTGGGACATGCAGCTACAGCTTCAGGCTTCTGGCACTAAATCATGCAGCTGTCATTTCAAATCCTTTAACAACATTCTTGATTTAAGTTGACTCTCTGAGAAAAGAGACTGTCTCAACAAACTGTAAGCTTGCTACAGATGATCAAATCAGCTCGCAACCATTGTCTGAACAGAAGCTGCAAAGAAATGTGAAGGGTTTTTTTTTTTTTTTTTTTTTTTACCAATATCTGAAATCAAGGACCCATTATATCTGTCTGCAACATATCATAGTAAACTGTTGGTCTGGTTTATCATGCAGAATGGAGCTGATTAGCAAATCAATTCTTGTTTATGTTCCTATTAAAGGTTCCTTTAAAGATTCCATTTTAAAAAATCCTTTTGCATGTGCTTATTACTTTTCTTGCTTGAATGGTAGCTGCTCTGACTATTGCAGAAATCTATGCAGAAACTGTCAAAGCAGAAAATATGGTAAGGAAACAATCAAGACTGAAAAATAAATATGGTGCAAATGCTCTTGTGTATTTCTTCCCTACGATTTCTAAGAGGTTTACATTTATTGCACATAGCTATTTTAGCATAAATTGTGTTTATTTTGTGGGACAGTGTGAGTAACATTCATTGTGTGGAATGACCACCATGGTGAAGTGACTAAAACATGGAGGCTGTCAATAATTCCCACATTAGACAGAGCTCGCACTTGTAACCGCCTCAACAGGAGTGTAGCAAGGTTGGCAGGTATCTGGGCTCTCTGTTAGCTCTCTCTGGTGTGCAATGAAGCAGTCAAGTACAAAATAACATTACCCAATCCCTTCCTTAATATTCACACACCAACGACCAGGTCCCTTTGAGATTTAACTTGAGTGTATTGGTGTTTATTTTTCCTGTGTGTTTTTAGTTACTCAATCTCTGTTGTAACAATAACCTCACATGGGCCCATGTTCTGTGTTTACCTACAACACTACATTTTTCATACTCATATTCATATTTCTTACTAAATTTTTTTTTAATGTTGGGACCCAACAAGAACAACAACAGAAAAATACAAATGTTTAAAAACAAGGTGTTGTCAAGGTGAGTAACAGAGTGCTACTATGTTGTGAGCTCGCTGGTAACTCACCGGAATAATTAATAAAACAGGTCATTTTTGACGGGGTCCCAAGCTCTGTGGCTGTTTTACTTCTCTTTCCAGCCTCTAACAATCCCTCTTCATTTATGGTCACTGATTTCATTCTCCAGTCAAAGTTGTGAGACTTCAGTAACGCCAGCAGGTAGCGTTTCCGCTGCGCTCCGTGTTTGTCTCCGTTTTGTACCTCGCTATAAAACGCGGAAGTAAAACTCGTCACGCACTCTCTCGTCACTCTATCAATCACGCCACCGGGAGGCGCTAATGCGTAATACAGAGAGGAGGAGTTATTCTAATGTGGTCACACCTGTCTGATGACTTTCACAATTGCTCCTCAGGCTGCCTGGCTCCACCCTCATAGGGATTCCATGGTGAAATTCACTTCCTAATCCCCTGCCAAAATGAGAGAACTGATTTTCCCGTGGTTGGTTTGTAATTCGTAGCCCCTGAAGCTCCAAAGAGAATCCCATGCTGCCTCTCTCTCTCTCTCTCTGGCTTCCCCACTGACATGTCTCCCTCCCTTCATCTTCTTCCAAAGCCCCTAAATCACTCTAAGTGTGGACAAGCATAGCCTACAGTTAATAAACCTAACGGTCGACAGCAACGCTATAGTGTTGCGTGTGTGTGTGTGTGTGTGTGTGTGTGTGTGTGTGTGAAAATCTCTTGGCAGGAAAAAGCGTGTACCTGATACTGATAGCAGTCAGGGGTGATAAATCCATTCATCACATTTCCCATTGTTAAATGTCAAATATGAAATCATCCTCACATCACCACAGTGATGGAACAGCTGTACACTACTGTACATTTAGGAAAATATTTCTAAGCGCTCATATAAAACAAAGATCCAACGTGCTGGAGACACAATTTATTATCATGATGCTCAACGATGTTGAGGCATCAAAGCCAAAGCTGTATTTAGGTATGGATGTTCTGTGCTTTGTCACGGCTGAGAGGCTGGGTCACACAGTTTGATATGCAGGTGCACAGAAGCGCAGGGTTTCCTGCAGCAAACAGGCAGCTCTCTTGTCAGAGGTGTACCGAGGCATGACACGTAAAGACACACACACACACACACACACACACACACTCCCCTCTCAGCAGCCATCCACCACAGGACGGCTGATAAAAATATCACAAGCCCTATCAGGCAATTAAACAGGGAGACGCAGCGGAGTGTGTTGGCTGTTTAATGGCTACGGCCTCCCCGCAAACAAGCCAGTGTGACTGGCCAACAGGGGGGATACAGACCACTGATGGAGTGTGAAATCAAAAGGTGGGTGAAGCAGCTACATTGGTCTCAGTGAACAGTTTTCCTGTCACGTGGTAGAAGGGCAGAAGGGGGGATTTACCACGCGTTGAGGAGATGTTTGTGTGGAAAGAGTGAACTTCACTTACAAATTATAATAAGCAATTAATCATGAATATGACTAAACACATTTCTGTCATACCTTGTAAAAATTAAGCTGACAGCTTGGTAGAACTTTTTAATCAGTCATATTTATTCATAAATTAATGTATAAATACTTAAAGAGTGGGACTATAACCTGTAATTTCTCCTTTAACAATTCATTATTCATCACTGATAACATATTCACGAGGACATCATTTGGTTTGCAGTGCAGGCTGTGAAAAAATCCTTTTGGCTGGTCCTCATTCTTAAAATCTTATTTGTATTTTTAACTTCTTTTGAGTTCTTGATAAATGTTTAAGTTTAACTAAATGGTTTATTAATAACTAAACATCATTTGTCAATGCCTTACAAATGTTTAGCTTGTCAATTAATTACAACTCATAAAACCCATACAAACATGCGTATATCACCTTATTTTATTTTCTCATCAGCTGCTAAGATTTGAAAGGTGAGTAAATGGAGCCCCTTCTATAGAGTGGACCCGTGAATGTTAGAAAGCTTTCCACTGCTTAAGTGCCCTTGAGCACACCATTCAGTTGTCTCCAGAAGTGACGATGCTGTTCTGTATGCAACAGCACCATCTGATGTCCCTGGAGAACCACAGATCAGCTACACTTTGTCTTATTATCATAAAATGAGGTCACAGTGAGCTTACAGCACAGCTGCATTCCTTGTGCATGTAGACATCATGACCCTATGGATGCTTCACCTCGGGACATGCAGAACATCATGGAGGTGATGGATCTACACTCCGTAATGGACATTCCTCAGACCCAAATGGACATAATCAGCCGGGTGGTATCTGTCCCATGTCTTGGCTCCTGTCATGTTTTACCACTCTCACCTCAGCAGGGGTTCTGTGATGGACTCCATGTCACCTCACACAATCTCAGCCAGTCAATACAAGGTGGCAGCGCCGTGGGCTTGGCTAGAGAAACAAAGAGAGAGACAGATACAGTAAGAAAAAAAAAGAAAGAGAGTGTGTGTCCCATGTTTTCCAGATTCAGTCAGCTGTTAATGGAGACAGATAGTAGTGGAACAACAGCACTGATAGACTTGACGCCTTGTTTAGCACTCAAGCAGGGATAAACATTCTCTGTAGGAGTGAAACCTAGACTCAAATGGCTTTATTTGTTGCTTGGGGGGAAAAAAACCCTTTCATTTCCATTAGATGAAAAAAGAAAAAATACTTCAGCACATTTGTACTGATGAAAACTCCCGTTCGTAAACCCATTCTCCTGGTATTTCCGCCTGCAACTATGGTTTTGAGTAATGATTGCTATAGTTTGTATAAAAAAGATTACACTACAGTGAGACAAGTGTTACATCAAAGTAAATTTATCTTTAAAGTTGCTTGGAGTATGTTGGTACGCAGATGTGAGGATTAGGTCACATTGCACAGGGGTGTTTGGGTAGCCATGAGCACAGCTGGTACCAGTGACTGCTAGCGTATTCTGCATTGTGCCATTAATAGTGCAAAATTTGGACCATCAACCAGGCAAAGAAAGCATCAGGGACACAAACCCACCGACTAGAATAAATATCAACCATATGATAACCAGCCTACTGACATTTTGCCTCATGTGTCTTCCCTGTCAGTGCATGTGAGTGTTTTCAGCCACAGTGAGGCAAATGGAGAGAATCATGGCACCTCATCATGGCAAATTTGGATTTGGCTGACAAAAAAACCCTATGAAAAGACACAGAGAGTGGGTTGAAATGAAGAATAATAACTTCACATAACAGCTCTATGTGAGGTTGTGCTTACTCCAAATCCCGCTCCCCCTCCCTCCCCATCAGCACTAACATCCAGATGAAGGGCTGCTAAGTCAGCTCTGGTCCAGCCTGCTCTTGCTCCACAGCTCAGCCTCCCAGTGTGTGTGTGCTGCAGACAAAGATAGGACTCTCAAAGGGCCTGCACAATGCTGGGCGGCTCAAAGGCTCCCAATTCCGCTTGCTCCTCTCAGTCTCCCTTTATCACACTTTTTCTAATGGAAAAAAATAACCTGGCCCACACATCTGAACATGCTGTAGCATTGACAAAATGACTTATTACTCCTTGCTGCACACTTTCCTCTCCCTCCCTGGATTCATCAAGCTCCAAGTCTCCCTTCAAAATGGCTGGCACCTCCTGGCGTTTGTCTAGCCTGTCACCCTTCCTCTGCAGTGACCTTGAGACCGAGATGAAGGAGCGATGGTGCTCCCATAACTGCTGCAATACAGTTCCTCTCCTCCCCGCAAAAAAATACACCGCAGCAAGATGGTTCTCACTTACACTGACAGCTGGAGGAGGAGGGGGGTGGAGTGGCGGAGCGAGGTCCTCTGCATATCCGCATCAATCAAAATAGGATTAGGGTGCCTCTCTCTGGTCCTTTTTATTTCCCATTAACTTAAAGTTGCTGATGAAATACGGAGCTGTTGCATGGTAACTGGAGTTCCAGAGCGACTAGCTTTTACAGTCTTCAGTATTATGTCAACTTTAAAAAGTGTCATCAATATTTTTTTCAAATAACTAGCGAGCTTCTTGGTATACCTTTCCCAACAGGTATTTTTTTCAAGTACTTGTATGATCACGATGAAACTTGAGTTTAGAGGCTTTATTGCAACATTGTACATTGCCATTGTCAATGACAAAGGGGGGCACAGTCTTTCTGACAGCAAGATACACAGATGAAATGACATGACAATGTGTGAAACAAAACTGTCTGCTGTGATCAAGCACCTTCAGAGGCAAAACGATCCACCCCCTCTAAGGAAACTGTTGTGACTGGCCACGTGACCTGTCAGATGCCACTCTTCCATGTCCTGGTGGAATAGGGAAGTAGACAAGAGATGATGCATGAATTCTTAATCAAATAAAGACGGTGAGAAGTGTGGACGGCAATCATCCTGGTCATGCTGAATTAATGAGGCGCTGGTTTCCTTCCGCATGCCAGGTTTCTGAATGACTCGTCTCATCACCGTTCACTTTCTGGAGCTGTTTTTATTGCCCACCTCCATCCTTGGGCTAGGCTCAGAAACCTAGGGAACCAAGTTCCACCCTATGCTGGCCACTCATATTTAAATGGAAAGACTGATCAGTTTACGAGCTTGTTCCCCTTGTGACCTTGAGGAGGGTGGCTTTCAGTGGGGAAATTTGAGGTTTTAGTTTCTGATGAAAATGGGTCTCCATGGCACAGCTGAGGACGAGAGCAGAGGGGTCCCAGGCTGTCGGATGACCCTGTCCAAGTCCTGTCCAGAGTACACTTCTCTGAGCACCTGAGCCTCTGCGCTGTGTGCGCCTGCCTGCTAGAAGTCAAGTCAGGCAGCACAGAACCAATTCATTGCTTCACACCAATTCAAAATGTAGTTGCACTTGCCCTGTTAGGTTGCACCTCTTCACTCACACGTCTGCTTCTTTTCTTAACACCTGTGCTGATGTCACTGCGGAGCTCCTGCCAGAGAGATGCTACTGTGTCCTTTCCCCCAAAAAGTTGAATAAATAAATAAATAACTTAAGATTTGGGCATTCCCATGGCAACCAGGTTCTGCGGAATAGACAGGGATATCAGGCCAAGCCCAATGCCATTTGCATACAAATTGCCCAGCTGGTACCTTGTTGTTATGACAACGGCACACAGCTCCCAGAATTCATTTGGAAGTGAAATACATGAGGAAAGCAGCCAGCGAGGAGAGTCATTGATAAAATTCCCTTTCTTATATAATGAAGACGTTGCTAACGCTGATACTGTTTTCTCATGTAAATCAAATACAGTGCCTGCAGGAAATTAGGTAAAAATTAAAAGTAGGTCATGTTAATTGCAATATTGAATATATTTTTGTATTAACAGGTTTTAAGAAGCCATGAAAAATGAAACACTTGGTGAATTATTGCCATAGAATCCAGACATGAACATTTTCTTTATAAATTGAACCAGAAATTACATATGACCTCTGGAAGATACTTTTCAAAGCACCTCCATCTCCCTTTTTCTTGGTGTACCTCATTTTGCAAACCTTTATATAATTCCTTGCAATGAGCCATAAATCCTCAGAGCTTGAGAGAAAAAGTAAACTCCACTGACAACACAGTGTCCTCTACTGGTAGCATGAGGCGGGGATTTTACACAACCGCCTGTCTGGATAAACCAATAATATTTAGCTCAAGGGCAATGGAGCTGATGCTTTTCTATAGTCATCCTGGCTCAGCTTGCTGGCCAGTTAAACTGCCCATGAGCATTCAGTGAACCCTGCATATCTGTTTATCCCAGCAACCTCCCCGAGACTCCAGTTTAATCATTGGCTTCTGTGCAACTGTCAAACCATCGCAAACCATGGTCCTGTTACAGATTGTTAGAGATAACTGGTGCAAACCACCTCAGCCTGGATTGAAAGGCCTGTATCAGCAACAACACAGCAAGATGTGTGTCTGTGTGGGTGTGTGTTTATGCGCATGTGTTACACCTTCTACCTCAGGATGGGAACAGAAGGAAGGTGACACATCCTGCCTCCCCAGCATATAAATGCAGGAGCCTTCTCGCTGAAGTGCTGCTGGTGCTAAGGCGTGACAGTTTAGTGCATTTCTTCCCCTGAACGTGCAACCTTTACCAAGGTCACAACTCGCCGGCAGCTCAGATCTTTACTAAAGCACCACCCAGCTCATTTGTCACTTACCATCCAATTCAACATGGCAACCCGATGGGGATTCTGTGGAGCTGGGAAGATCAGCCACGACTTCAGCGTGGCCATGAAGACTCTGCCTCCTGGAAACCACCAGGTGCTCCACCCAAACAAGCTCACTACGTCTTCATGTCTCCCCTAGTAGTGAGCAGAGCTGCTGATGGAGCAACACTATGATGAATGTGTGTGTGTTTTCCTCTCTTATATACAGGTAGCAGTTGTTGCATCAAGGAGCTTGGAGCGCGCCAAGGAGTTTGCCAAGAAGCATGGTATTCCTAAGGCTTATGGCAGCTATGAGGAGCTGGCCAATGACCCAGACATTGGTGAGCTAAGAGCAAGGAACAGCCTGGGTGCACAGGCAGAGTGAATAATGACGTATTGGTGTTATTTCGAGGAAAATCTGTGTCCTCACAGATATCGTGTACCTGGGAGTGTTGCACACAGAGCACTGGCGAGTTGGTCTGCTGTTCCTGGAGGCTGGAAAGAATGTGTTGTGTGAAAAACCCTTTGCCATGAACTCCAGACAGGTGCAAGACCTCATCGCAGCTGCCAAGAAAAACAATGTCTTCCTGATGGAGGTAAGGTTGAACAGATAAAATCATTTACTTAGTGGCTACATGCTGGCTGTATGGGATTATTATCACTTCAAATATGGTTTTAACACAGCAAAGAGAGGAATTTGTGTTTGGAAATGATAACAGCAATAATCAAGGTAGGTTAATCTTCTTCGCTAGTATCTTGTAAAAGTGCAGCAAATGCATCAAACACGGAAAGGGATTTAGATTTTGTCCCTCTTAAATGATCTCAAAAGCAGTATGTGAGGCCATGAAGCCGCTTGACATTTTGGAAAACACTCATATCCATTTGCGGGGAGTAAGATCAAAAGCCAAATAAGAAGCCAAGATCTGAATGTCCAAGGAGCATTTATTGATTATTGTACAGGAAAACATCTGGTCGTGTCATGTTTGACCAAAACATCTGCCACAGCACTCATGGAGTGGAGCAGTGTGGTAATAAACTGCAGCTCAGGTGAAAGCCCCACTAAAGTCTGTTCACCATTGCAGTAGAGCTATGTTGTCACCTCTGTCCCTCTCAGGCCATCTGGTCCCGCTGTTTCCCCGTGTATGCTGACGTCCGCAGGCTGCTGGCGGAGGAGGCAGTAGGGGAGGTGAAGCTGGTAAAGGCCTACTTCGGCTCCCCCCAGCTCCACATCCCCCGCTCGGTGGAGAGAGAGCTCGGCGGAGGGGCACTGCTGGACATTGGAGTGTACTGTCTCCAGTTTGTCCTGATGGTGTTCAACGGGGAGAGGCCGGAGTCCATCCAGGCGACAGGGGTGCTGCTTGACTCAGGTATGAATCAGCACACAGGTCAGGCAGCAGAGGTGGGACGTAGATCTGCATCATTAACCGTACAGCATGACTCAGTTATCACAAAAAAAACAGCAGGAAAGACAAATCCCCTGTGTGGCGCATGTGAAACTGAGACAGAAAATCACATTTTTCAATGATCTGTCCAAAATGTAAACACCTCAGGGTAAGAATTCTCCATACAGAAAATCACAGAAAAATGTCAGACTAATCCAAATCCTCTCCGGAGAATACAGTAATACTGTAAAACAGGCAAGCGAGTACGTAACTGCATGTCTCACAAGAAGTTATCCTTATATGTAAGACAATCACATGGTACATAAACACAGAATGAGTACTTTCTGATCTTTAACTTACCTTAATGTATCCCAATTGAATCAATATACAAAAAATCATGGTGTATATTTGTGAGCTTCTCTTTTTTAAATCAAAAAGTCATGGCAGTAAAGCTGAACAGAACTAAGATGAACTATCTGAACTCAGTCAAGTGTGCTGATATAAAAGCGCATTGAAATGACCTGAAGTGAACTGATCTGAATGAATTTGAAACAATAGCAGCAGCAGTAATGATGGCATTCATTCATGCACTTGCTGTTCATCAGTTTCACAGACATTTGCTTTTTAAAAATTGTTTGGCAGGAGTGGATGAATCGGTGGTTGTGATGATGAAGTTCTCCAGAAAGAGGATGGCCTTCTGTTGCTTTTCCATTGCAGCTCAACTTCCAAACGATGCTGTCATCAGCGGCACTAAGGGCTCCATTAAAGTATGCTGTGCTGGTCTTGTGCAGGAACATTTTACTTGATTAAGAAAATGACTGAGTCATGCAAAGACTAAGATGACCCCTAATTACTTTCACATTTAATTAAAGTGAAGCATCTATTTCAGACAATAGATCCATACCACTGCGTTTGATGATTCATGAGCTGAGTGATCGGATTATTAGAAAAATGCATTTCCTTTTTGCCCTCCAGGTTCTTGGTCCCATGCACTGCCCTACCACGCTAGTGGTGAACGACAAGGAGAAGGAGTACCCTCTGCCTGAGCCGTGCCTCCCTCTGAATTTCACCAACAGCACTGGGCTTCGCTATGAGGCTGAGGAAGTGAGGCAGTGCTTGCTTCAGGGTAGGTCGTGTTAAAAGGAAAGACGTGTATTTGTCTTTGAATAGATTAAATGGTTTGAACAGCCTGAACCACTGTTTCAAAGTTAAGGTACAGTATTACACATCTATTGGTTTTGCTTCCTTGCTTAATTTACATAATCTTCACATCCCTGCTTTGACATAATTTATGCTTCGTTGTGAATATGCACATAATTTATCTCTGGTTGCAAACAGTTGTGTCTTTCTGTCACTCTGATTTCCCTGTCAAACTCCTCTTCATCCACAGGACTTAAGGAGAGCCCACGGATGCCTCTGGCAGATTCTGTCTTACTGACAGAGATCATGGATGAAATCAGGAAACAGGTGGGAGTTGTCTTCAACCAGGACAGCCAATGACATCACTCCGAAGCTGAGTTGTTTCGCCTGAACCTAAACCTACTCAGGTGGAATGAGGGGAGCTGCTTGCGGCAGACTTTGGATCTTTGGTTTAAGCAGATCACTGGGTGTGCTGTGAGCATGAGCAGACACAGTGCCACTGAGGATAACATTTTCAGCTGCCACTGAATTTAAGATATAATCAATATATTATTGGAACATGTACATCTTAAGTGCATTTGCTATACTGTGTTAGAGAGTTTATTCTCTATATATTCTTTTTAGCATCTAGATAAACCCATGATAGCTCCAAACAGTAATTACATCGCAGAGTCACCTGGTAGAATAAATTCATACTGTAAAATACAGCACATGACAAACACTGGGAATTTCTCTCACTGATTGCAAAGTTTTTAAAGAAAACCTTGTTGAAAATGTATTTCAAACCAAACAAATCATCGTGTAAACAAACAGAACAAACATGTTGTATGTCGCCATCCTATAATCAACTCCCGGGCCCTTTAAAAGATAAACCCAGCTGTCACTGGGAGGCGTGTGATTGATGAATCCAATAAAGGACTGATTGTGAAAGCCATGTTTCATTTCAACTATCATCCGCTCGCAAGAAGGAGAGACTTCAAGTTGCACATTTGAATCAGAGTGTTCTCTCATGTCTGACCCTTGCAGCGGTGTACAAACAGATTTGTGTTCTCCGTACAAAAATAGGTTGCACTGTCTGCTTTTCAAGGTTAGGACAGAGAAAAGCCTTCATGAGTCAGCAAAGAGTACGGCTCATTTAATACTTGTTCTCAACCTTTTGGGCTCATTGAACTCTTGAAACGTGTAGGTTGTCTCATTTTGGTGCAGGATGCAGCCCATGAATGCAAAATGGCACATTTTGATGATGTTGATTATTCTGCAATTGTTTAATGAATAATGTATTTTTTCTTGCAAAGAAAGACATTATAAGTACATTATAAACATCATTCCATAACATGTTACCGTATGAAGTCAAATCATTTCAGCAATAATAGAATGTCCTTGTACATGTCAGCTCTTTACAGCACCTAAAGGGCCATTTTGTAGATGACCTCATTCAAAAGAAAAAGAAAAACAAAGTCTATCCTGAATCGAAAGTAGAACGAAGAGATGCAGTTGAAAATATCATATAAAAAGCTTATATGATATGATACGCAATTCCACGATGCTATCTAGTGAAAAAATAAATAAACACACTATTATGCATATTAGAATTCAAAGTGAAGAAAAAAAACTTAAAAAGTATAATATATATATAAATAAATATATATAATATAAATATTTATATAAAAAGTATATTTTGGATAAGAGACAGATTATCAATTCCAAGACAAATTCAAGTGTCAGCGCAGCATGATAGAGAAGAATTCACAATGACATCAGTCAGAGGTGAAAATATAAATACAAGGTAAGAAAAAAAACCCAAAACGGTGAAAAGCTAAAGAGTAGATTCACAAACAGATGAATTACAGTGAAATATTTGTTCTGCTTATCCAACGGCCACTGTGCGGAGGTAACGCTTTTGTTTTTGAAAACGCAAATTATCACCATCGCCACGTCATCAAGTTATCACACAGTCAAGATTAATACTGTATCTCCACCGTGTGGCGGAGAACAGCCACTGCTGGGGTAAACCGCTTGTGTCGCTCACCTCGCTGATCCAACATGGCAACTAGGTGGGGAATCTGCAGCGCGGGGAAGATCAGTCATGATTTCACCGTGGCCCTGAGAACTCTCCCCGCGGAAGAGCACCAGGTACCAGCACCGGCAGCTGTAGCTGCGTACACACACGTACGCCCGGCGAGGCCAACTGTCATTCGAAACTGTAGCTCGGGACTCTCACTCGCGACAGGCTTCTCGCTCCGAGCACAGCCTGCCTGTCTAACTAAAAGTACGAACTATTAATCGACTGATGCTGTTAGAAAACTCCAAATTAAATCATCATGACAAAACGTTGTGCTTTTACAAGCAGCAGTTCTAACGAACATAATGCTGCATCCAGAAATCCGTGGATTTGAGACCACAGTGCACAGCTTTTCCGACATTACGGCTAACTTTTTATATACCGTAAAACATGCACTAAAAGGGCAATTAACATTTCTTCGCACATTATCAAACACGGAACGTTTGCAGCTACAGCCTACTTCTTTAAAACATATATTAATGTAAACTATATATATATTAAATGTATATAATGTAAACTATATATATAAAAATCATTATTCTTGATCCTTTATTATATATTAGCTCATCTCTGCTATTAAATCAAGTCAAATACATTAAAAACAAAGCTCAGATAATACAAAGTGTATATAGAGACTCTCGGGCTTCAGATATATGACTGACAAACGTTAATTCTGCAAAGCAAGAGCTAATTAATTTATTTAGCAGATTTTGCTCACATCCAATAGGCAGGGAAAATTGGAATATGCAGGAAAATGTCATAAGGCAACAATTAAGAGAGGACATCATCGGACTAATGCTTTTGTAATGGCCTTGGGTATACACTGCATCGTCAAAGATAATGTTGGCTGTAGTAAACAACGTACAAAAACTTGCAAATAAATGATAATTTGAAACTGTATTCCCAGGTTGTGGCTGTGGCAGCTCGCAAGTTAGAGGATGCACAGGAGTTTGCCAAAAAGCACAGCATCTCCCAAGCATACGGAAGCTATGAAGAGCTGGCCAGAGATCCAGACATTGGTCAGTTTGATTGGTTCTTTGCATTTGTTCATTTCAATTCTTTGTGCCACCAGATGTGTTGGGTTCCCTGCATCAGAGCTCTTCAGTTCCAGCTGACATTTTATAACACAGCAAACATCAATCTTCAAGTGAATCACCACTAATTCCTGTGTGTGCAGATGTGGTGTACATCGGTGTTATCCATCCCTACCACCGGAGCACTTGTCTCCTCTTTATGAACGCCAAGAAGAATGTGCTGTGTGAGAAACCATTGGCCATGAACAGCAAGGAGGTGCAGGAGATGCTGGCCTCTGCCAAGATGAATGACATCTTCCTCATGGAGGTAAAGGTGGAGCAGATCAAAAAGAAAAATGACTTTGCCACTTCTCTCCTGCAAAATAATTCTGGGTTGGGGATAATAGAGTTCAAGATTAATCAAATGCATTATCTTCTTTACACTTTGCACAAAATGATTTAACTTTTATTATCTGTTTTTTTTTCTTTTAATACATTGTTAACTGTATATTATATAGAAAAGTTTATCAGTAATTTTATATAATCATTTCATTACTTACCTATTATTACTTGTGTTTAAACTTAAAATATAACACCCAGAGGAATCATGAATTTATTTAACAATAAGACTTCTACTGATTTACTGTTACAACAGAAATTAAAAAATAGCTTTATGATAATTTCATCAGTTGGCAAAATTGCAAGTAAAAAAATATTACTTGAAAATAATGAAATGAGCTTGCAAACCCTCATTAATAATTTACTAATTTTGAGCTGATTTGTGGGACTTGGAAGTCACTACATAACAAAATCCTACCTGAGGTAGTTCAAATGTATGAATGCCCCCTGTCCTTTGCTCAAAGGCTGTCTGGACCCGTTTTTTCCCGGCCTCTGTGGAGATTAGAAGGCTTCTGGCCCAGGGGGAGGTGGGTGAGGTGAAGATGGTCAGATCAGAGTTTGGCGTCCCGTTAATGCACATAGCAAGATCGGCGCAGAAAGAGCTGGGTGGAGGAGCAATCCTGGATCTCGGCATCTACTGCCTGCAGTTCATATGCATGGTGTACAATGGAGAGAAGCCAGAGTGCATACAAGCCACAGGGGTCTGCCTGCAGACAGGTAAGTAAAAAATATGCCAACCCTAGCCCAGATCATAAGGGTTTCACAACTATTAATTCCAAAGCACAATCAGTCAGCAGAAGGGGAAGTCTTAACACTTAATAATATGGTGTATTGGTGAAAATAGTGGGTTTATACTGTTTTTTTTTCCTCTGACATGTTTGCACAAAATGTATTTTGCTAACCTGGTGTTAGTCTCAGAATGAAAGAAAGAAGAAAATCCCGTCACTTCCTTCATGTGTTACCTGTTACAAATCAATGAATTTTGTTTTATCATCCCTTCATCAAATGTGCTTCAAATACAGCATTTGATTCATTTGATTCTATCTTCACAGGAGTGGATGAGACTGTGGTTGTCACTCTGAAGTTCTCCAAGAACAGAATGGCTTTGTTAACTTGCTCCTTGGGTGTACAGCTGCCCAATGAAGCCATTATTGTAGGCACAAAGGGCACAATCAGGGTAGGTTATCACAGCAGGGCTGCATCTTCCCATACAATGAAGTGAAATGCAATACCCATTCACACTATGCACATTTGCATCTTCAATAAGATTAAAAATGAAATGTGGTCATCTCTGAAACAGCTCAAGAAGGAAATTAGGAAGTTGTGAAAAATGTGCACTGTGCAACACAAAGATGGAGAAGTACATCTACTGCACACATTGTATGTGCTGTAATTAAGTATTTGCAGTAACTGATTTCCTGTTGCATGTTTGCTAGGTCCCTGCCCACATGTGGTGCCCCACATCCTTAGTGGTGAATGGGGAGGAGACTCAGTATCCAGTGCCAGAGCCCTTTTTGCCTCTCAACTTCATCAACAGCACAGGGATGCGTTATGAAGCAGAGGAGGTCCGACAGTGTTTGCTCAAAGGTACAGTGAGATTTTACTCTGCATTCATTTTAATAGTGAAATGAATTAATGTGTTGAGTCACTAAAACAAGCACATTGGTGTGTGTAGAGGCAAATGATGGCACTTGTTATGCACACTTCCAACACAGGGTGGCACCAGAAACACTAACCTCTGAATGGCCATGTAGTGCATTTGGATGTGCAGACATGACAATGTGCTGTATTTGTTCTTACGGTGCCTTTTTTCCCCCATTTAGGACTGAAGGAGAGTGCAGTCATGTCACATGCTGACTCTCTCCTGCTGGCTAAGGTAGAGGATGAGATCCGAAGGCAGGTGGGCGTGGTGTACAGCCAGGACTGCCAGTAAATGATTTACATTGACCCAGACTGCAATCCCCTATAATATGACAGATAATGATTTGCTCTTACTGTTCCAAGTGAACTTTATATCCATACACTATCAGTGATTAACTTTATCTTGGGAAGATGAGGAAAATCATTTTTGGAGTCTTTCTTCATTTTCCCACATAGCTGACCAAGGTTAGTTTAGGGACAGTTAATGTGTTCTGATGCTTGACATACTTGTAAGCTCTTAAAGTTCATAATAAACCTATCCGCAAACCTAATGAATGCTTAAGGTCTAAACCAGGGGTGTCAAACTCATCTTATATCAGGGGCCGCATACTGCCGGACCAGTAAAATCATGGCACAATGGCAAAATTTCTGTTTTTTTAAACTTTGCAAAATTATCTCACGGGCCATAAGATTAACACCCCTGGTCTAAACATACAACGAAACACAGGAAATCCTTTCATTATTTATAAAATACATTTCTCTAATCTCTGATCGAATTTCTCTAAATTGAGTCACTTCAGAATGTCAATCAAGTTGTGATTTTGAATTACCGACAAATAAAACGTGTGAGGCAGAGTTAAGATAAGTGCTCGTCTCTTTTATTGATGGAAATCCAGTCTCGCAGGGACAGCTCAGTCCCCCAGCTATAATACACTATAATACCCCTTTACATGAAGTAAGTTCTTACACACTAGCATTACAATCAAAAGCACGTTAGACACATGAAGACAGTTACTGTGGATCACTGATGTAGCAGGAGAAAAGACTAGCAAAGGGTTTCTAGCCATCACCCAGTGGGACTGAGAGGGACGGGGCTTCATCCCTAAATCAGTCCCTGTGAAAAAAACCCTAAAAGTGCTCATTCATATCAGTCAACTTCAGCGAACCATATGGTTCACAAGTGTCAACTTGGATATGATCCAAATGCAAAGGCTTTATGACATATCTAACAACACAAAATACAGTAACTAGCTCAAACACCTCTGGAGAGGACATCCAAAACTAACATTTCTCTCTAGTCAGACAAAATATAAGTAGTATTGGATGTCCCAAAAAAAGGTCACCATTCACAAAAGTCAAGTATAATATCGAATGTAACATTGCCTGGGGCAGATCAGGAGTGCAACACTTACAGAAACATTTAAATACAGTGAAAGCTGGCATGTAAGAGAGGACACTTCATACAGACAGCACTACAGAAGGATCTGTTTGGGTGGAGCGGTGGAGCCGAGGCTGCACTGTTGGAGGAGCCCTTTCATTTAGGATGCCACGAGTTTGTTCTTTCAGCCGGTAGGAGTGTGATTAGTAAATTGTGACATTACCTTAGGTGCTCTGGACCAGTCTGCCTCACCACCAACCCCACCTAAATAAGAGCCAGTATGCGCATGCACACAAACCAGGATACCTTCACTCTTGGACTGGTTAGCTTTTAATAATACAAGTGTCTGAGTGAATAAATACAGCAGTTTCTCTTCAGGGGATATTAATCTGAGGCCCCGAAGACTGGTTTAATTGAGAGAACCGATGTGAAAGGAATGGAGACGCAAAGTGGAATTGTACGGAAGGCTATGCTTTTTCTTCTTTTTTTTAAATTTTTGCATCAGTGTTTAAATGATAAATTGTTCAGGGGTGGAATGCGTGATCTTGGATGTTGGATGTGAAGGGCTGTGAGCTGGAGTGGAGTGTGGGTTGAGGAACTATGAAAGATGGATGAAGGTGGAGGGAGAAAGAAGAGCAGCCCTGCTGGCTGTTCAGGCCACCAGAACCACGCGCATGGTGTTGGTGTAACCGGAGCCTGGACGCCAGCCGGTCAACACGATGACAACGTCTCCCTCTTTGAAGAAGCCACGGGCTTTGCCTAGAAGTTCAAATGAAAAAGATTAACCAAACGTCGCTCATTTGGCGTCTTCCATTCTATTTTGACTCAAATGTTATGTTGTTTCTCTTCTTAGGATTTTGATAAACTGGAACATGCCCATCAGCTTCCTCCTCTACACTTTGAAATAACTTTGCCACATGCTTGGAAGTAAGGTATCAAAGTCTTACCCATATCCATGGCAAAGTTGACGCGCATATCGACATCCTCAGCCCACACATCGTGGGCAGGCTTGGTGTAGAGGACGGGGAAGATGCCGCGGTACAAGTGAGCTTGACGGGCTGTCTGGGCGTTACGGCTCACGGCGATGATGGGGGCACGGGGCCTGTACCTGGAGAGCAGGTGGGCGGACCTGCGCGCATACAGATGAAAAAAGCTGAGCACAAAAGATTTACTCACTTTGTTCACATTTAGAGCATTTCCCTGTAAAGTTAAGTTTACAACCGTATGGCCAAATAATTTCGATGAACGCAGCGGGAGATGGCAAGAAAAAAATATCATGCTTTTTTCAAGCGTGAACAAAATCTGTTTTAGCCTTGGTTTTCAGAGTCAGCATGGGGTTCGGTTACCATGGCAGCATGTTCAATAGTTTACTATAGACATACTGTACATCCACAAGTACAATTAGATATGACATAGTACATAAATATTTGTATTCAACATATTGTATTTAACTTTAGGTGTAATAGTGTATTTTAGCATCATAGGCCATAAACATTAATGATTGTTACATGTAAATTAAGTCCACAAGGATGATGAGTTGTCCCGCCCTCACAGGTGAAAAAAAATTAACAGGATAGGCAGGGATCCTGAGCACAGGCTGTTAATGCCCACACATTCCTGACAGGAAACTCAAAGTCAAATCAAACAAAATCGTGAGTGTGCAGAAGTCAGAGGCCCAGTCCAAATCATCACTCTGCAACACCAGACTTTGAAGGCTTGGGAGTTCACCACTATGAAATCAACTTTTTGATTTGCACGTTGCTGAAGGGATTACCCCTGAACGGCCCTGCGATGTTAAAAATCTATAATGCCTGCAAGCACAAAAGAGTGCTTGCATGAACAAGTCTATATGTGCTGTACTTTACAGAAAGCCTTTTTGTGTAACTAATGGTTTCCAATAATGTTCTGGTATGATTTGATATATGGTTGGGTTCCAAACTTTACTAAATGTCTCAGTCCTCTTGAACCATTCTGAGCCTTTGCACTCCTGCACTCTCACATTTTATACACAACCCCACCAGGTGCTATTAAGTCTGTGATGGGCAGACACTGTGACTGGGCTAATGACAACCCCACCTCACCCATGCTCCTGTAATCTGTTGCTATCTCCTCCCACCCTACGCAACAGTGCACGACAGACACACCCACGCATGCACACCTGATCGAAGGAGACGGGATTTGTTGCAAGAGCTGAGGGATGTGCATGGCAACGCCTTACCTGCAGGACCAGGATCCTTTCACCTCTATCCCTCGCTTTCTTACCTGCCAGTCTTGGTGAGAACAATGATGGCACTAGCGCAGCATTTGAAGGATGACTCAACAGCTCCGACAGCGACAGCCTCTGAGGGGTCTCTGGTCAGCTGCGAGTGTCTCCGCAGCTCCTCGAACAGCTGTCTGTGGAAGGTGGCCGCCTCGGCCTCTCGCGCTATCTGAGCCCCGAGCAGCCGTGAGGGGAAGGGGGGGGGGTTACTCTCAATCACACACACCACTGCTATGGCACGCTGAGGCAGTCGCACCAATGGGAGCGTCTGGCAAATGCTGAGCCAGACTCCTGCTTAAGTTGTTGGGCAGAGGTTAGCCTAATGGTTCCTTTAACAACTGATGCAAACACAGAAATGCCCCAAAAACTGAGTCAAGATTTCTCTCCTATCCGCAGCATTTTGCTCTAAAATTTATTCATGGGTAAAAATAAACTAGCAGTCTGCCCAAGGTGTTTGCCAGGCTCTCCCAGTTTCTTCCTCAGTCAGTCCCTGTCTGGCCCTACTCTGCCTCACCCAGACCCCTCGCAAACCAATACCAGCATCCTCCTCGACCTGCCAGGACCAGATAGCCTGCCTACCTTCCAGAGCCCGTGAGCACAATGATTGCAGAGGCTAAGCTCTTAAAGGAGGCCTCGACAGCGCCAATTGCAATCGCCTCAGCAGGGTCTTTGCAGTGCGGCGTGGAACGACGCAGGTCCTCAAACACCTGCCGGTGGAACATCGCTGCCTCGGCTTCACGAGCGATCTGGCACAAGTGAGGGCGAAATGCAGCGAGCGAGGGCATTCCCACGCCAGGCACACAGAGGTGTGAGATGAGGAATAAAGGGTGGGAAAAAAGGACAGGAACACAGACAGAGAGACAATGTTAGAGAGACACAAGAAGAAGAGACGTTGAAGGGAATTGAAGGGACAGGAGGAAAGGACAGGATGGACAATGAATAGGAGAGTTTAGGCATCCAGTTAGTGGGGGGAAACAGGGAAACATCACCATTAAAACATATCCAGTCCACATTTTTCCACATTCATTTGCAAGAGAGTTAATGTAAAACATTACAATACAATCGAGAGGTAAGGCAACCGTACGGCTGAAATATACGTTAAAAAGAGCTACGCCTCCTCAAGACCAAACAAATCTAATGATGAATCTGAGCTGCCAACATTCAAAAAATTATTCAATTGGGAGTTAGAAAAAAAAGTAGCTGTGAGTTGAGTTGCCACACACTGCACACAGAAGAAGAAGAGATGTTTAAAAGCAGGAGGAATGACAGGGAAAAGTATTCGACACACTTGTGAGTCCTGGTGAGGTTTTTTTTGTACCCGTATACGAGTCCTGCTCGGCTTTAGGTAAGTGTCAGCTGTGATTTACTTTGGAGCGTGAAGCAAACCCGTGTAACTTCAGCATAAGGGCAGCGAGTTCGCAGGCAGGAGCTGATCGGCTGCTGAGTCACTCCTGCATCTGCATAGCAGTGCAAGCGACAGAGTGAAGCGGAGGACAGCGTAGGTTAGCTGCGAGAGGCCTGAACAGCATTAGCTGAACTATCCATCCATAATAAATGTGCATTTTGCACGAGCTGCGGTTTAGATCAAAGCATTCATTGAGAATGTTAACGCTCTGGGGTCGAGGACTTCAAAGAGGTGTTTTACTTGTGTCTGTCCCTGACTGAAAACTGTAGTCAAAACAAAAAGAATATGAAAAATAATCATTTGCATATCGATGTGGGCAGGGCTGACTCTAAAATGGTAAAAAAAAAAAAAAAAAAAGGGGCAGCCACAGTGAATTTGTTAAATGAAGAGGTGCAGGTGACAGGGATTTACTTCAGTTCAGGTGGACTCAAACATCCCAATATGACATAAAGGTTAGTTACACTTTTACTGTGTTCATGCATGGAAAAACATGAGTGCTCTTATGCAAACTGTATAAATTATGTAGAGATGTGGCAGAGCAAAACATCTACACAGTACACACTAATATCCTAAGGCTGCACCAACTTACTGCACCGTCAATATTGTTATTTAACTGATCACACTTGTTTATGGTGATTAATCGTTGCCTGATTATTGATTAGAATACCTAAATGAACAGTGAATACATAAAATGGAATTAAGCAGATTGGTAAATAAATGAAAAGCTTCCGGTTGGCCTAACACTCCTGCTGACACCTTTTGCAGCTGCTGGGCCAAGAGGAAAAAAAAAAAAAAGTTGCTGCGTCACTGGGCAACAGAGTGAAAGTAATAGATGTGTTCAGGACGCGAGAAAGCATCACCTCCCTGAAAATGCTAATGTCTTAGTAATTGCAGAATTTAAAATTACAAGTCATGATATTGTATATAAACTTGATTCATTTCTCTAATCAGTAGATTTTATGTGCTACATTGCACCACTTGGATTTTCCCAAATGTTTTAATACTGTCATATTTCATGTTCACAAACTCACCATGTGCTGTGTGCGCACTGCCTCCAGAGGGTAGTCTCCCTTAGCGGTCTCTCCGCTCAGCATGATGCAGTCGGCTCCGTCCAGCACGGCGTTGGCTACGTCGCTGCCCTCAGCACGGGTTGGTCTGGGCTTCTTGATCATGCTCTCCAACATCTGAGGTTCCAAAGACAACGTGAATCTCAACAGCCTTTGATTGGCGCACAGGAAATGAAAACTTACACTACGTTTCACAGAGCTTCATCGTCATTCATATTTAAAGTTCACCACCTGGAGAAAGCACAGCCTGAGAAACGCCGTCCTCTGCCGTTTTCTCACCTGAGTGGCACACGTGATGGGCTTGCCAGCTCTGTTGCAGCGGCCGATCATCATCTTTTGGGCAAGGAAGACCTTCTCTGTGGGGATCTCAATACCCAAGTCACCACGGGCAACCATGATGCCATCGCTGGCCTCCATGATCTCGTCAAATCTACACAACAGATATATATATATATTACTAATTTATTTAATGGGTTGTAATTAATTGGTTTGTTATGAGTTTGGAAGTGGAGGAGGTGGGTTTGTACAACACAGTTTTTTCACAATTTGGAGCTTTGCCTTCATAACCAATTTTTTTTTTTTTTTTTTTTTTTATCTGGCCTTGTTGCTCAGCCTACCAAGAATAAATAAAGATCAACACTGCAATTATAGCACAAATGTTGCACAGTGTAAACAAGAGATGTAAAGTACTGGACCCTTGCTCACAAAAAAAACAAACCCTGAAAACCTTTACCTGCGTACACCCTCGTGGTTCTCCAGCTTGCTGATGATCTTTATGTCTTTGCCTTTCTCTCCCAGCACTGCGCGGACAGCGTGCACATCCGCTGCTTTGCGGATGAAGGAAGCAAAGACCATGTCGACTCCCTGCGCCACGCCAAACTGCAGGTCCTTGACGTCCTTGTCTGAAACAGCGGGGAGGTCCACGGCTGCACCGGGGAGGTTCACTCCCTTCTTACTGCCCAGGGTGCCACCGTTCTCGATCTCGCACATGAGGAAATCAGAGCCTGGGGGAAAAATAATGAGCTCAAGCTTCTCACCAAGTATGAGAGGAAGAAGTGTTTTCTGAACCTTCTAATGGATCACAAGAGATTTTATGAGGCCAGCCTGATTGGCTGTAAGCGTTTGCATCCCCTCCACTCACCAATCTCCTTAACCTGCAGGGATATGAGGCCGTCGTCGATGTAGATCTTGCTGCCAACTTCCACCACTTTGGTGATGTTCTTGTAGTCGAGCCAGAGGATCTCGTCGCTGCAGTTGTCCTGGTAGGTGTCATCCAAAGTAATCTTGATCATGTTGCCCTTCATCAGCTCCACCTCAGCTGTGCCACTCTGTCACATCAGACAGACACACTTTTACTTTCTTTCTTGATTGTCGACAACAGCAAATTAAGTCATGATAACGGTTACTGCTTTGGTGTGAAGAGTCAGAACAGGTGATGCTAAACTCACTCCCTTGATGAGGCCGGTCCTGATCTCTGGGCCTTTGGTATCCAGGGCAATGCCAATGGGCCTGTACTGGATACTGCCAGGCTCGAAGCTTTCACATGCCTCGCGCACGTTCTTGATGGTCTCTGCATGATACTACAGAAAGGAAGAATATGTTTAAAATGTTTTCAGAATAAAAAAAGACAAGAGATACTGATTTACTGCCTGCTCAGTGACACATGCTTAATGATTTTGATCAAATATTTGACCTGTAAACACTGTTTCTATTTAATCATCCTGGTCCTGGCACACTAATTGGAACACAGTTTGGCGCTGATGTCAGAGTTACTGTAAGTTGTAAATTTTAGCCAGCAGACATAAATGTCAGACCTGGGCAATCAAAAGTGAAGGTGTGTGTGACAACTCACACAGTCATAAACATGAGTCACACTGTCAGCATCACTGGGGGTCACATGGTTCTTTCTACCACCCTGACATGTTAAGAGTCACCGTCACCTACCAGAATAACTGAGAGCCTTTCAGCTAAAGTGCCCTGCAATTTACGAGCCATTTAATAATGTCATTAAGTAAAACCTAAGAGATTACCTATCATACAGTATCACATACAGTACAGATTAAATGTGACAGAATGACAGCGGGAGCATGCATCCTTGTAGGCGTGTGTCCTTCAGCATGTTGCACTTTGCAAGGATTCTGGCAACTACTGCCTCAAGTGAGTATTCTGAGTTCAGTGAAAGACACAATGAAATTGAACAGTTTAAATCTTAGCACAATCATAAATGTCCAAAGAGACGTTCATAAACTCATAACTCATGGTCTGGTATTGTTTGGACCATAAGCAGTCTACAGTCATATGAAACTGCTATTTGAAAGGATCAGAGAAACAATGAAGGCAGGTGCACTTTTGCCCTGGAAACCTTGGCTTAAAAAATGCTGCAAGAAATCCTGAAACAGACCTTTTATTAGCGCAGGCTAATGATCACACAGGGCTGGGTTTGGGACTTTGAAGACAGCTGTCTGCTGCACAGGGCTTATTCCTCCCACCGGGGTAAACAAAGCTTTTAGTATTAACTTAAGTGGCAGGTAATCAGGTTGGCTTCCTTTCACACTGGCACCAAACTAAACTACACTGCATTATTTTTAAAGAGTTGAAGCATCGTGTTATCAGGACAGAGATAAATATATGGATGGCCTCCTGTACTCTACAGTATTTTTATAACATGGGTTGACAGTCTTTAAGTCTTTTATGATCAATGCCACATGGTGTAATTACTTCAGGTGACGGTTTCCTGAAGGTATGGGTAGATGTCCTGGTACATAAATTAGGACTAATATTGCATTGCTACATTTAATTTTGTAAACAGTAAACTCATGTTAACATTCAGTTGCAGGGATTTAGCTTTCCTGTCACTCAATATCATCAATACTGGGTTAAGAAATGGGACTTTCTAGCTGAATGTAGACTGTCCTTGGTGTGGGTTTGTGAACACACACACACACACACTTCCAGAGTCGAGGAGTACTGCCTGCTAAGAAGATAAAGGCAGAGCAGGAAGCTACATGTGGCGTATTTATAGTACCTCAAGCCAGCAAAGCTCTGCTTTCTTCTGCTGTTCTCCGAATCGAGACTAACCTGTGACTCTGTTGAAACACCACATCCCACACAAACTATGATGCTTTCCACTGCGGAGCATTTCAAGTATCTCAAACAGAATTCCTCTTTCTTCAACATTTTTTTTTTGATGGTAAGATATTTGTGATTGAATCCATGTTATGTACAGTGAAACTGCCATATTGAATCAGAGAAGTTCAAAAATAACACTAAGAGCACCTTTAGCTGAATCTTCTTCAACAAGGCCATTGTGTAGAAAATGATCATATTTTCAAAGACTTACTTAATGTTAAAATTGATTTCAATAATTTATTCATTCTTGGCTACCTCCTTCAGAGGAGAGGACAAGCGATCTGCGTCAGCTGACTCAAAATCTAATCTTAAGTAAGTCAGCACTATTATTTTTCCCATTCATGCCAGCTGGCCTAGTCTTGCTTAAACAGCAAAGCTGATGGCAGTGCATAATGAATTACGTGCTTGTTCACTTTTTTGCCATAAATATTTGATGCAAAGAGTTACCAAACCTGTGTGAAAATCTAAGGGAAAAAAAAGCTACACAAGAGAAAGCAAAGATTGCCACAAAGATCAACAAACCAAACAATGGCATTCTGTGATAAAGCACACAACCATGTTTGATGGAAGTTATCAGCGCAGTTTGAACGTGACTTTTAACAGTCTGACTGGTTGGTTGTACCTGACCAAATCATTTATACAGCAGAGACCCACCTCATGTGTGCCATGTGAGAAGTTCAAGCGAGCAATGTTCATCCCAGACTTGATCATCTCCTTCAGCATATCCACGGAACGAGAGGCCGGCCCTGACGGCAGTCACAGAAAAGGGCAAGATTAAAAGTTTGATCATATTTAGTTATCCATGTGATGGAGACTCACAGGTTATGCATGATAGTGCATGACTCACAATCCAAATTTCAACACCCAGGATTAAAGTCGGTGACACAAGGTGCAACAGGAGAAGATGGTCAAATAATGGAATAAAATAATTGTGACAATCATTTTCTGTACCTCTGTGCCTGTGTCTCAGCAATTCAACTGGCCAAAAACTAGTTTCCTTTAAAAGGCACGAATAACATTTAATTATTTATAATTATTTTTTGTGTTCTCCTGTGGAATGCACTGCTGCAATAAAACACATTGTAAGGCATGTTTCCTTAAGGTTGAGTGAAAGTACAAGTTGCTCTATAGACCAACAACATAGACCGACCGATGGTGCAGATGATGCCCGTGTTGCGCGCAGTGGTGGGCTCAGAGTCGATGTCCAGCAGGCACATGTGTTCCAGGAAGGTGTCAGCCATGGCGGCGTTGAGCTGCTGTGTCTGGATGAAGGCAGAGCCCATGTCTACAGACTTTGGGTGAGGCATGGCGATCACTGGTGCAACTGGAGAAGTCCTGCAAAAAAAAAGTATTTGAGAGATTTATTTCATTTCGAGCTTCCTCCTATTAATCACTGTTGGCTCAACACTTGTCAAAGTTAAACTGCCACTTTACAAGTTTATGAACCAAATCTGAGTTTTAAAATTGAATGAACCTTTGGACAACAGCATGTTATATGCATCAGGTGGCTGTTAGATTACACCAACAGTCACTTGATTGCTTTTGGCCGACAGGTGGATTCAACTTGGCACTGTGGATGTTGTGAAGTTTGATTCAGTAGGATTAGCTAGTTGCCCTGCTACGTGTCCCTGCCAACATACTGTGGCTAAACCTGCTTTGTGGCTGACCTTGTATTGGTGAAGGGAAATGAAAGGAGAATCTCCCTGAGGGAATCAGTTAACCAACTGTGTTGGTTGCTGACATTCAAGTGCAGTACAACAAGAAATAATGGCTGTTGCTCTTCAGTTAAAATGTATCTCTGTCTCATCCCCAAAGGCAGACGATTTAAGATTAGGTTCATGAAATGTGACCTCTGTAAATAACAGGTCTTTGTGAGCCACTGTGCAGAAGACTGCTGAGTTTGTTGAGTTAGTACTTGGCTTTTTGGCGGGTTTACACAATCAACAGTTAATAGAGAGAATAAATGCACGCTCAAGACAGCTGACATTCACAGTTTGATGCATAAAGGGTCTAGCCGGGGCTAATACGTATGCACAGCACTGCCTTCATCCTGGCAGTTGTAAACCATATCAAAATGCAACACAGTATTGTACATTCTGTTCTGCCCAACCCACTTCTCCCTGAGTCACCCACGGAAATGACACCATCGCAAATCTCATCCGAGGGGCTCGAACAGCTGAGCTTTCATCACTCCCATCTAGTCGGACAAGTGGAAAAAAAAATATACAGTACATGGCAACATCCATCCATAAACGGCTAGACACTGTCATGTGCGAACAGTGCGCATGCGCGTGTGCCCTGTCTGAGACTTCCTTTTCTCCTTTTGTCAAATAGTGACACAACTATCAGAGGCACAGAAGTCATTAGTATGCCATCATGACACACCTCAATACACAGTCAACAAAATCTGTAGCGTTGCATCTCTGCAGTGATGAGGAATGCTGCCTCGACGAGGGCTCTGGTTGCTGTGGTTACATAACTACAACGCAGACTGAGGACGAACTGGCTGACTGAGCAGCCAGTCTGGTGATACAGTAAAGTAGGAGATAATTGCCTGATTCAAGCACAAATTGACCAGAACATTTGGCCAAATTTGAAAACTTGACTGACACGTGAATCCAGAACAAGAATAGATTGCTACATTTTTCCACTGCATTTTTTTTTTCAATCTATCAAGTCACACAAAGCGAGATTCTGAAGTAAATCAGCAATCAGAAAATAAATGCAATGTACAAGAGATGAACGTTTTGAGTTGGTTTTTTTTTAAAACCAATATCCTTAAGAGTGTAATGACTTCCTGCCAGGCACCAACTCAGGCCACAACCCAAACCGCACAGTGGTGAGATTAGGTTCCTTCTGTTTGAATTATACATGGACTTAAACAAAGAACACTCTCACTGCAACAGGTTGACAAACTAATATCCATTACAGGCAACAATCTCCTTGACCTTTTCTCATCCTGTGAGAATACCACAATATTACATACATGTAGTCCCAGCTGGGTGTTTACAATGTTAACATAATATCAGTGACCATAAGCAAAGAACAATTTTCTAAATGTTAATCAATCACAGGCACTGATGGTGCCACAGATGGTTCTGCATTGCTTTTACAAAAGTGACTAAGAAGTCCCATCTCTCACAGAGCAGACTGTGAAGGCTGAAAAGCGAGCTGGAAAACGCACATGGCAAATTCTGGGTCATTGCAGCCGTGGGTGGTGCAACTGCAACTGAAGGCACAGTCATAGTTGCCTACCAGAGTTAGTCTCTGCCCTGTTCCACACCAGCGCTCGTGGTCTGACTTCCTCTCACTCATCGCGTCCTAATTACAAATGTGTCATGGTGGGGGATTCCAGGCTCCTTCAGCAGAGGCCCCTGGCTGGTGATGTAACGTTTGAGTCAAAGGGGCAGACCTCTGCCAGCCCAGTGCTGTACGTGAGCACAGACACATCCCCATCAATGCACACACATCCACGCTGAGGCCAGAGGCAGACGGCCCAGTGGGCTGAACCACCGGGAAAGACTGCAGAGGGGAGACAGGAGACTTACTGTAGTGTGCTGTGCGTGCGTGTGTGTGTGTGTGGGGGGGGGCTTTAAAAAAATATTTTCCTGTTTGCTTCATTTTTGAGGAAAATGAAATTAATTAGAAGTGTATGCTACAATGGCAGTTCTTCACAAAATAATCATATAAGTAGTACAGTACAAGAAGTGGACCATTCCATTCCAAGAGCTATCACGCTGTTGAATGGGGGCGGGGGGGGCACAGATATCACCGAGTCCACAGTTTAACATAATTGTAAAGACAATCCAATACTGACAGTTGCAAATGCAAAACTGAAAGAGGATGCAAATCGGTGTTGGATGGAAAGGCAGAGATTGCGTTTCAGGCAGCAAAAAAAAATTGTTGTAGTAATAAATGACGAGTTGAGCGTGAGCATATGTATTTTTAGCAACCTTGAGTGCTTATGTTAAATGTCCCCACCCACATTTCCCTGTTTTCCATTTCACTCACATTTTTCACACAAGTGTTACTATCTGTCGCGTATGGTTTCGGGTTGAGTCTGCTTCATCTCAGTACCTTTTTCCCCCCCAAGACTTCAGATGAACATTCACCAACACGTGGCTGAACGTCTCTGCATTACTGTCATGAGGATTTAATGTCATTAGCAAACAAGTCACAGCCAGTCAGTGGAATGCAAAATATTTCTCTGGCAGCTCAACCTAAATACCTCCTGCATGTTCAGGTGAGCTGTTATTTTTGGAGCTATCAGAGGGAATACCACGTGTGAGAGAGATGTCAGAAAATGGGGCAGATGCTATCCACTAAGTGCAGTAATATCTTGGCCTCTCTGATCCAGTTTACCAGCTCCCGCCCCACTGACAGACATGGACTGCTTGGCTGACCCCAGGACAGCCGGTGAGCAGCAGCCACAGGCCAACAGCAGCCCTTGTCGCCCTGACACAGATGCAGGGCTAACTTTAGCGCTGGTTGCTAATAATCCCCTGCAATCCTTTCCCGACACTACTACTACTACTTTTGCAACATACTCTCTTATTGTAACATGCTCTCACCACGTCTTTCTCCTGTCTTTTGAAACAATTTCCTTCCATTTATTTATCGAATCTGCCGGTGCGATCAGTAGCTGCCACAGTCGCACTGCTTACAGGATGACGTGACATTTACCTTCAACTGCTGTGGATGTGACGTAACACAGGGCTCATCCCAGCTGGATCACAGAGACAGAAGACTGTTTCTATCAGTCACACTCACTCAACCATGCCACCACTGTCAGGTTGCACTACGTACCCCCAGTAGATCTTCCGGTTCCTTCTGGGGATAAACAGGCACGTTACTACCAACGACCTCCACAACAACCCCAGTGCGGTGGAACCTGCGATGCCAATGAGCGAATTACTCCCCGCGACAGGAGGCCAGGCAGGACTGACCGCTGTCGTGCGCATGCATACGTACGACACTTTCAGGGGCTCAAGAGTAAATCCCTTCAATGAGGATAAAGGACATGGCGACTGCCTGCTCACAGCAGGCCTGAGCCAGTGGACGTACATGAGACTTCCACCACGACGCACTAGAGCAATGTAAGACCAATGTCTCTCCCAGTGTAGGTCTCAACACCCCAAGCCTAAAAAAAGAGTCTTGACTAATAATAACGCACAGCATGCAGAGTCTGTTTGTAGAAATATAACACTCGGAATGTACGATGGGCCTGTAAACTACACGAACCTTATGGGAAACTGCATGGGATTCAGTTCATGGATGGCACAGACTGCTGCGCCTATTCAGTGTATTTCAAATGCAAAATCAATTGGCAACATTTTCAATTAATCACCTTACAGTAAACTTGGCACACGGACCTTTTGTGAGTGCAGTCAAGTGCGTCCACAGTGGCAAAGGAAAACCAACTCATCAAATAGTGCGGCAACAGCAGGGAGGGGCTGCCTGGGAGCAGCACCAGCTGCAAAAGGACAACTCCACTGCACTCACCACTGGCTCTGCTGGATCTGAACAACAGGTCAACAAACACTTTTCAGCCAGAACAGAAAATAACAGTTTTGCCATCCATGAAATGCAACCGCTGACAGACTCCACAGGTCAAGCGTCATTGCAAATGGCTGGGTAAGTGCCAGAGACCAGGTAGCACCAACACTAACAGCTGAATTAAAATATTCAACAGTATACTTACATGTTGTTTATTTCACCTGCAACTCATATCTGTGGATGAATCAGTGCCAGCAGAGTCTGGATGTACAGATAAAAGTTTACAGACTCACGATTGTAATGAAATTTGTACATTAACCAAGTTTCCACTAGGATATAGGGAATAATTTATGACAACCAAGACTTGGTAAAACAAGATGAGGAAATCCTCCAAAGTTATCTCCTCTTCATCAACAGACTGGATTTAAGTTACTGACAGAAGCTGAGCACTTCCCTTTGTTGAGCTCATTGCTACAACACAACGCCCTGTCACTTGACATTATGACCTGACTGGTCGACTTGGACACGTACTCCATTTTGTAAACGAGGCCTTCTGAGAGGAAGGACACAGCAATGACACTGTCTCTGTTGCACACATAAACAGTTATTACTCACAACGCAAGTACATATCCAGGCTTTACTGTAGGTCCTCTGCAGGTCCTACATTCATCACAGTAGATGTGTTTGATAAATGATGTGACATTACAATTTAACATGCACCTTTGGACAAAGCCCTACCTTGGTCAATTCATCTTCATTCAGCTGTTTGGGGAGTAGACTAACAATCAAGGCACTGTAATTGCATAAAAAGGACCACAAATCATGAGCCAAAAAACTACTTGCAGCCAAGACAGGCAGAGCGAGCTTATCACGTATCTCGTGTCAACAAGGCCCATTATCTGAGGTACCACTGCAGCAAGCCACTGCAGCAGCGCAACCTAGGTAATGTACTTTTCAAATTGCACTGATCATAGAATGATTTAGAATAAGACGTTCAGGTTTATTTCAGGCAGTCCTGTTGAAATTGTACAGGACATACGGACGGACGAATGAACGCGATGAATTTATCTGCTGAATTAATAACTGTTATGTAATGGGAAACGACGACTTTAAATGACGTAAGACAGTTTTAAATCATGACTGTAAAGTGCCTTGAGATAATGTATGCGGTGAGGTGGTGCTATGCAAGTAAAATTAGACTGGGTATCCTCAGTATTCTATCGTGATACGGTTAAATACAGAGCACACGATGCGCAACGGATCACGTTCTCATCCTGCGTCACATTTTCCTGACCTACAGACATCTACCTCACTGACCAATGGGAGACGGAGAAGATGGCGCGGCCACACCCACAACAGGAGGCAACAGGAAGCGATTCCTCAACGTTCGACACCACACGTCTTAAATTTAGTAGCATTATTTTACAAATAACAGAGCGTTCTGTGATAAAACGCGAATGTATCATGATAATTTTAAGTAATACAGAGTGCTGTTCAGTCCACTGACGTATTCCCTTAGTTTATCCATTCGTTTACTGCATTTTCAAAACACAAGGTTGTTGAACAAACGTTGTCTGCATTGCAGGTCTCGTTTGGACTCAACACGTACGTTCAAGCTTACTGGCATTACAAATGATTTCGATGAATAAATATAACAGTAGCAGTAAATAAGTACTTAATAGCGGATATATGCCACCGGTGACCAACCCACACTTCCAGACTCACCAGCGCACAGGATGCAGCTACAGAAATAATAAAGGACAAATGGGGTTAAGGCGCTAATATGATAGTACAAGAGTCACAAAAGTTAGCGGGTCTGTTCATGAGGTGGATAACCGCTGAAGCTACGGTCATCTTACCTCGTTTAACAACCTGCGCGGTCCGATGTCAATGCTGTTACACTGAGACCAGCTCAAGGTGATCTCTCTACTCCCTCACTCTCCGGAACTACTTTCTTTGGATGCTGAGACATATCCATCCGAGACAATATAGATATATGGCGAGGAATACACTGCCTTAAGATATGTATATCGACCGTATGCATCGCCTACCACGAGACAGTGTCTTTTAGTTCAGTAATACACTTGTGGGAAGTCGGGAAATGGTAAAAAATTGAGAACCATGCGGAAGGATACACAGAAACGAAGCGCTTGGTAAAGTTAGGGAGCCAATCGGAGCACGTGAATGCATCAGCAGAGCGTGGAAGGAGTCTGACATGTGACTCTCGATGGCGTGCTGTGGTTTCCTAATGAAATCCAGTGGTTTAGTTGCTATGTCATTCATTGCCTTGTCCCTATGTGAGATTCAAATGACATCGTCATCATCGGCTTTCATCGTATTTTCGGCTCCATGATCAAATGATTAAATGTTGAAATGGTTTATGGGAAGCATTATCAAACAACAATTTTGTAGGCTGCCCAAATAGTGTTCTCTACTTAATTAAAGCCGGTACAAAAATGACACCTATGTACTATCTTCTGCACCTGCCGGTATATCGATGTTTGACCGAATGATGAATAACGTATGTACTGGTACCTCGCTGCTGCACTAGTGTCTGTGACAATACCTCCATCTAGTGATGAAAAATGGTTACAGTTTTTTTTTTTTGTAATGTTTTTCAGCGATAAGACTGGTATTTTACTTATACTATTAAAAAAAAAAATCTCCCTCTCGCCCACCTGGGCGGTGTTTCTTTCAGACTCGGGTCCTCTACCAGAGGCCTGGGAGTCTGAGGGTTCTGCGCAGGATCTTAGCTGTTCCTAGCATTGCGCTCTTTTGGACAGAGATCTCCGATGTTGTTCCTGGTATCTGTTGGAGCCATCCTTCCAGCTTGGGGGTCACCGCCCCTAGTGCCCTGATCACTATTGGTACCACAGATGCCTTCACACCCCACATTTTCTCTATCTCCTCTTTCAGCCCTTGGTATTTCTCGAGCTTCTCATGTTCTTTCTTTCTGATGTTGCTATCGCTGGGGATTGCTACATCTATCACTACCACTGTCTTCCGATGTTTATCCACCACCACTATGTCAGGCTGGTTGGCCATCACCATCTTTTCAGTCTGGATCTGGAAGTCCCACAGGATCTTGGCCTGTTTGTTCTCTGTCACCTTTGGGGGTGTCTCCCATCTAGACCCTGGGACCTCCAGTCCATACTCTGTACAGATGTTCCTGTATACTATGCCCGCTACCTGGTTATGCCGCTCCATGTATGCCTTGCCTGCCAGCATCTTACACCCTGCTGTGATGTGTTGGGCTGTCTCAGGGCCTTCTCTGCACAGCCTGCACCTGGGATCTTGTCTGGTGTGGTAGATCCCGGCCTCTATTGCTCTGGTGTTTAGGGCCTGTTCCTGTGCTGCCATGATTAGTGCCTCTGTGCTGTCTTTCAGTCCAGTCTTTTCCAGCCACTGGTATGTTTTCTCCATATCAGCCACTTCTTCAATTTGTTGGTGGTACATGCCATGCAAGGGCTTGTCCTTCCATGATGGGCCCAGTGGTTCCTCATCCCTTCTGGGCTTTTGTTGCCTGAGGCATTCACTTAGGAGTTGGTCCTTGGGGGCCATTTTCTCGATGTATTCCTGGAGGTTCGCTGTTTCCTCCTGGACAGTAGTTCTGACACTTACTAGTCCTCGGCCCCCCTCCTTTCGCTTTGTGTACAGCCTCAGGACGCTGGACTTAGGGTGAAACCCACCATGCATGGTAAGGAGCTTCCTTGTCTTGATATCAGTGTCTTGTATCTCTTCCAGTGGCCAGGATATTATCCCAGCCGGGTATCTGATCACTGGCATGGCATAGGTGTTAATGGCTTGGATCTTATTTTTGCCGTTCAGCTGACTTTTCAGGACCTGCCTTACCCTCTGGAGGTATTTGGCTGTGGCTGACCTTCGAGCTGCCTCCTCATGATTACCATTTGCCTGTGGAATCCCCAGGTATTTGTAACTGTCCTGCACATCTGCAATGTTTCCTTCCGGTAGGTCAACCCCCTCGGTTGTGATCTCCTTTCCTCTTCATCCGCCCACATTTATCTAGTCCGAATGACATCCCGATGTCTTTGCTGTAGATCCGAGTGAGGTGAATCAGGGAATCAATGTCACGCTCATTCTTTGCATACAGCTTGATGTCATCCATGTAGAGGAGGTGGCTGATGGTTGTTCCACTTCGGAACTGGTATCCATAGCCACTCTTTGAGATGATCTGGCTGAGGGGGTTTAGTGCCTGGTGCACAGGTTGGTGTTCCTCGTCTTGCAATCTCGGGCAATCGCCCTGTCCACCAGTAGCTGGTGTTTGGCTCCTCTGGTGTTATTGCCTACACCTTTCTGTGCTCTGCTCATGTATTGCTCCATGTGCCTACTCATCTTAGCCGCTATGATGCCTGATAGGAGCTTCCATGTGGTGCTGAGGCAGGTTATAGGCTGGTAATTGGATGGTATTGTTCCCTTCTGGGGGTCCTTCATTATGAGGACTGTCCGGCCTTGGGTTATTATAATACTTCATATGATATATTGGAAAATATATATAAATGTAAATATTATATATGGTAATTCACTTGTCATTAATTCAATATTTACAGTTTACCTTTTAAACTACACTTTCCAAAATGACTTTTTATGCACATATTTTTTATGCACATATTTTATGCCCAATACTAGAATGCTTATATCATACCATTATTCTGATTACAGATGTAGTCTATGTGCTATTAGCAGTGGTCTTAGCAGGTTTTATACTACTGCTAAACTGATGATAATTATCATTTGATTTCCACAGGACATAGAAACTTTGTTGGAGGTACTAAGTACACTACTGTGTTGCTATATACTCTCAACATGATGAGTGTAATGGCATCACTGTGCTAATCAGCTGTGCTATATCACTGGTAGACAATAACAACAGATACAATGTTTGTTTGTCCAGCGTAGACACTCGATAGCTTTGCAAATGTTCCCCAAGATGATTCATTCTACTGTTGTGATAATCAGCTCTGCCAAGGAAATGGTAGAAGTCTTTCACACAGACACAAACACCAACCATATGTCAACCATAGTTATATTGAAATTGAAATATTAAGACTCTGTAGTAGAGATTAGACAAAACGTTCTGGCAAAGATACTCTAATTGCACTGGTCTTCATCTAAATTTTTTGGACTCCCTGTTGCCTAATATGAGGTCTCTTCAGTGACTCCATGTCCCCTCCCCCCGATTCCCATTTTGCTCTCACCTTGTCACAGCTGTGGTCGTGTTAGCACTGCTGCTTCCACTGCCCATGTTGTTGTCTCACTGGCTGCTGGCAGCCTCTCTCACTGGATCCACTCTTCTTCAGTACCTGAGGCCAATGGGCACACCTGTCCAGGTGAGGGACAGGTCTACCATCCAGTCACCCTGTATGCAAGCAAAGCCCATGACTGTCAGTCAGCATTACTGGCTGCTAACCTCCGTGCCATGAGGTACAGTAAGTACCATAAGACCTTGTGGGAATATCCTTAGATAAATCTCAGTGATGAGGAGATAGGACGCCCTAATACTTCTGCATGTTTTATAACTGCACTAGTCCAACTATTGCTACCAATGACATATGAATGAAAGGCCAAAACATTCATGAAAATGAAATGAGAAACAAATGTTAACTCCATAAAGGCACATGTTAAATAATTTTAAGATTAGATAATGATGACAGTATTATCATACTACCACAAAAAAGAAAAAAAAAGAAATCTTCAGTGGATTGTTGTAGAATTTTCTGCTTCTGCAGTGTTGCTGTGGTTGGGGGATCCATGAAGAGCTCCATTCCTAAATGAGATGTATTTTCTTTAGAAAAAGTACCGGACAATAGGCCTAGGCTGCAACTTAGGCAGACTGTAGCTTCCCTATTTGTATTGTGCCATCAGGGTCAGTGTTCTTTTTGTTTGCCAAGTAAAATTTTGAAGATCTTATTTTCTGTTCTGCTTTTGTGTCTCCAGCCTTTAGACAGACAATTTGCCTAACACCTGCTGCTGTCCATTCTTTGGATCAGTTCTGGATATCTTGAGATAATGAGGCTAAAGACTGATTAGCTCAAACGCCTAATGATTCTTATTTCACGTATGCACACAATGACAGTGTTGCAAAAATAGACCAAGTATGACAGTTTTGTAGTTATATATTAGTTAATAAACATGCTACTAAAATATAACTATATTACTGAACTTTTGAATGTTGCGTGCACATGTAGCTGTATTTATTCAGTATGCACTGCAGCTAAAATTAAAGCACAAATGTATCCAAATGTAAATATCCAGGATATTTGTGCATCTTCTTTCTTTCTTTCTTGTGGAATTAAATCAGGCAATATATGAAAGAACTTAAATTTCAACCAGATACTACATTCAAAGCGTGATTGCATATTAAAATGCACCGACTTATGCAACTAGCCCCCCCCCCCCCCCACACACACACACACACACACACACGCACACGCACAGACAAACGCATATGCAGGGTTAGAGCCATTTTCCTCCATTTTTTCCTTTTAATTCTCAGCAGCAGTGCAGTCAGCTGCAGGCCACGTGACAAGCCTGCCTGGTCTGAGTGAGCATGCTCAGACCCCTCAGTGTTGTCAGGCAAAATATAAGACAGCGGCAGGAGCGGAGATCTGCAATAGATAAACACACAGGCTCGTACGCTCGCTCGATGGCAGACGCGCACAGAGCAGGCATCGGGAGACAGACGCCGTAGAATCGGGGGACTTCTGGCTCTGGTTTTCTTCAGTATCTAATTTTAATGGGCCCATTGTCACCTGTCATTTCAGTGGAAGACAGTCACCGAGGGAGAGAGGCAGGTGTGCCCTTTAAGAGGGGGGAGCAGCTGAGGCAAGGACAGCATCCAAGTCTCCATCCCTCCATCCTCTGTGGAGGTAAGAGCTGTGGATGGTGTGTGTGTGTGTGTGTGTGTGGGGGGGGGGGGTTGTACATCAGTGTTTCTGTTAAGCAGTTATTACAGGGAGGAATGGGGACGTTGGTGGTGGGTATACGGTTCAGGGTTTTTTTGGTGGGGGTTGGGGTTATCGGAGGCGATTGGTATGTGAGACGACAGAGGCTATGGGAACGGCGGGGGGTGGGGGTGGGGGTGGGGGGGGTGATAGATGCTAGCAGGGATGAGGACATGGCAGGGCAGCAGGCGCATAGAAAAAAGGAGAGTGGAAGACCGGGGAGCCATGTTGTAATGTTGTGCAGCTGATGTCTGAAATTATGTTGTGGTAAAGAAAAGAGTCTGTCCATAACATTTAAAGGGACGTCTATTGATAATCTGTTCAAAATATGACAGGAAAAAAAGGCCCAGTCTGGGTGGGTGGGTGGGGGGGGAGCATGAGGTCCCGAGGTAGTGCCACAAAGAGAAAATTAATTATTGGGACCCTTTTAGTCATACTGACCTTCTGTATATATCATAGATCCCTACATATGTGACGGTTTATGTTCAGCATTCTTGTCTTGTGGTGTTAAGCTATGTCTTCAGACCGTGTCCTGGTAACACATTTTTTATCATGTAGGTTTGAATATGATGGATTATAAGATTGTAAATTGATAGAATGCAAATTGTAATTTTCATTCTGATGCTGCAGAGCATCAGCATCTCTTCATCTGCAGCTGCATGTTTTAATAAAAAGACACCGTTCTCATTGTTTACATGTCACACAAAACGAGAGGGGCCGCTGTTAAATGCAGAGTGTACTGTAGCCGCCCGTTTCATGTCAGTGATGTTGGTCTTCTTACTTTGTCATAATATACTGTATCTCAAAATCTGAACCTCATAAAATTTATATATTTTTAATTTTCCTCTCCTTATGCAAACCCAGGAAATTAAACAGCATTTGAAAGATTCTTGCACTTATTTTCCAGATGAATCAAAAACAACAGCCTAACAATGTACAGAAATAAGCAGATGTGCTGTTTTTGCTGTGCGTCAATATTGCCAACTTTACTGCTTCCATATTAATAGATGTGGTTCCTGGAAAAAGAAAAAAACAACAACAACAGAAATGGAGACATCCAGAACATACAGCACAAATCTCCCACACATTCTCTCCACAGTGATTAATGCCACTCTGAAAGGAGGCAGAGATGGCTGTTGCTAGGATACATGGCAAGGTGAAGTGCAGACGTTTTACAGAAAAGAGGAGGAGGGCACCATTTACAAAGCATGGCATCACAGGAGATGGTCTCTTTGTTTCATGTTTTCTCCCTTTATTGATTTTTAATTTCTATTTCTCCAAGGTTGTGCAGTTCTGTAGAGTGCAAAAAAGAGAGGTGGTCAGTCAAAGCTCTCCGGTTCTCTGCTGTTGTTCCTTTCACCTGGAAAAAGCCTAAAATGGTTGGCAGTCTTCGCAGGCTAAACCTGTCTGAGTGAGCCCTATGAACAGCAGACCCAATGGTAAGACAGCTCAGATTCTGTTTGTGTAATAACCGCACGTGTTTAAGCTGAGTCATCCATTTATGGTTTCGTTTGAAATATTGAAAGTGGCCAATGACTTATAATGACATTGTTGCGGTTACTAACAGAAAGTGTAGACTTTTCTTACTGACATTTAAATATTGTATAAGCTTAATCTAAATATATTAAATAAGACAAGTACTGGAGGTTTATGCTGCTCGACATCTGGGCTTCAGGCGTTGCTGGAAATGACAAGAGACATCATTTATTTTAGAATATATATTTTTATTTAAGTCATCCCTTTTAATTGTCAGATGTGTATTCTTTTGAGGTTGAATTCAGAGAATATCCTGTCTTTTGGAAATAAATCGTGCCTCCTCAATTCTCCCTTTGTGATGCTATATAAAGCAGTGTTTTGAAGCCCTTGAACGGGAGGCTAAATATGGAGATGTGAGAAAGGATGCGAGATGAAAGGATGATAGAAAGAGGTTGCATTTTCTTTCCGCTCCACTATAATGGCCTTTTGACAATGTGTGGGCCCACAGGACATCAAAGGCCAGTGTTGGACAGACGAGGAGTCGGACGGAGAGAATGAGTCGGAACAGTTTCTGTATGGCATCCAGGTACAGAGGAGGCTATCACCTTTCTTAAATCTCTGTTTTGAATCAGGTGTTGTCAGGGTTTGGAAATTTTGCATTTGGCACTTGTGCTAGTCAGTGTTATCATAAAACATTGCAGTAACCTCAAATTTGTTAACATTACCTTTATTATTATTATTATTATTATTATTTGCTAATAAGATGCTTGCTGAGTTTTGCTGTTCAGTTGCTTAAGAGTTCTACTTCTGTCATAAAAACATAACAATTTAATAAGATTAAAACATCCCAAGACCAACAGCCAGCCCATTCAGACTGAGGTGTTCATTTCACCCCAAAGAACACAACACACAGCATTTTGATAGTTTTATTATTCTTAGAGCCTCAGTAGCTGTTAAGATTTAAAAAAAATATATATATATATATATATATATATAATCATCTGAGGTTGGTGCAAAAGGAAAAGCCCAAGGGTCATTAAAATCAAGTTTTTAATCCAATTTTGGTAATCTGCTGACTAAATCTAAAAATCATGAATACCCACTGCAAGGTTCACAGAAAACCAGCCACTATTTTAGATATTGTAATGGAGGGCCATGGTAATCCTGATCTGATGGTGTTGCCAGACAATAAGTCAGGGGCCTGCAAAAATAATTTGGTGTTGAATCATTCTTTTGGGGATTATTATGAATATGTAGGCCAAATGTCATGGCAATTAGGTCAATACTGGTTGAGATATCTTGCTCTGGTTGTGTAGAACAGATGGAGCAGCTGCCTGACATTTCCACCCTATTGCCATGCTGCTAACAGGGTAAACATAATAATTCATGTGAAGCAGGACATTCTATTAAAATGTTAGGCATGTGTCAATGTTCTGGGCTCGGTCTTGAATTTTTTGCAAACTGACAATGGCAAATATGACATTTGCTGAAGTACAAATCAGGTTCTCGAAAAAAAATGCTGCATTTTCTCACAAATCAGTGGTCACAGTGCTTTTTTTAGTGCTGTCACCCTATGTGTCAGTCACAACCAACACTTTCAAATTAATTTCCATTGCCTCCATTAAATGGATCGTCTCATTTCGTAAAGTTCAATGCTTCACTTCCATATAAGATATTAATCTGTTAGCCATCCTTTTTCTCCGTTATCTTTCAAGTCTTGTGATTGAAATGCAAATCCTGTCTGGGACTTAAAGCTCATTTTAAGCAGTCAGAGAACATGAAAGCAGTGTAGTGAAGATAAGGATGAAAGCATGGGATCTGTTATACACACACTGAGCTGAGGAGTCGAGAGTCTGACTTAAAGTCTAGACACCAGGAACACATGTGACTTGGGTCAACTATTGTTATTAATACTTAAAGATGCTCTACAGAGGATGTGCCAGGGTAACCAAAGAATATATTGAATTTGTTATGTAATGTCATTACATTTAAAGACTCTCTCATCTGTGGCAGCTGAATTACAAAGATCCCTGGAACAAGGCTCACTGTGTCTTTGTTTTTATCACATGGTAAAATATGCAATGTCTGATTTTATTGCAAATATAAAATATGCTTGATGGCGTTGGTGAGAGAAAATGCAGACTAAATTTAAAAAATGACCAGCTCTATTTCCTGAAAAGAAAATTGGGATGTTTTATGTCATGATGGTAAAATAGCAAGAGAACCTGGATGAAAACATCAGTTTCACTTAATCATTTTGAAATTCACATGAAGTGGAGGTTTCAGAGCTGCGGTCGTGACCAGTGAGGATGTACTGCTTGTTATAGGGGAGCTGTGCTGCTGACCTGTACCGTCACCCTCAGCTGGATGCAGACATTGAGGCAGTAAAAGACATCTACACTGACAGTGCTGTCTCTGTCAGGTATGCCACAGATAGATACGCAAGCATACACGCACACACAAATTGTAGACTGTATGTGAACTATTTTGAAAAATCTGAAGCGAACAAAATGGTAAGATTCAGTCTGCTGGCTACTCTTAATTTGCTGCATAGTATACAAAGGCGTGATTCAAAGAGAATACACACTAATTTTAAGTAGGCACCGTCTGGCAAGAGGGGGAAAAAACAATAACCTTATTTTTCTCCCTCAAGGGATAATCAGTTGAAAGGGTTAGAGTGTAATGAATCCCATTACCTATGATAAATTAACCGTATCTCTTGCTGTGTCCCTGAACAGGGAGTACGGAACCATTGATGACGTGGACATCGATCTTCACATTAACATCGGTTTCTTAGACGTGAGTCAGCATTCTCCCCTTCACGCACACACCCCCTCCATCTTTGCCCATTACTATTCTAACGGTGACATTTCGCAAAGTAACACATCATTTATAATGCATCGTGTGCTCATAATTTATTTATGTAATGAGGAATGGCCTTAATTAGGGTGCTAACTCTGTATATTTGTGTGTATGTGTGTATGTGTGTGTGTGTGTCTGACTCAGGAGGAGGTTGCGACAGCTTGGAAAGTTATCAGAACAGAGCCCATTATTCTGAGACTGCGCTTTTCTCTTTCTCAGTACCTCGATGGACCTGGTGAGTAAAGATGTCAGTGTGGATGTTGGTTATCTGGGAGGGACTTTAGGTATTTGTGCTACTCACTGAGCGTGGGAGGTGAGTAAAATATGTGCTACTCGAGAGGGAGAGTGAAAGAAAGTGTAAATGTGAATGTGTGCACTGTGTAATAATGTTAGTCATCTTTACTCAGAGCCGTCAGTAGAAGTGTTCCAGCCCTCCAATAAAGAAGGCTTCAGCCTGGGCCTGCAGCTGAAGAAGTAAGTTATATGACCAATTATATTTAACACCTGTTATGTTTTATAGGGATATTTTACATTATAGATTTCATGATTTAAGCTCAGTTGTTTATAAAAAGTTACATTTTGCAATAGCAAATGTGCAGCATCAGAAATAGAAACAACAGATGGTTTAGTTTTGACTTTAAAGTTAGCTGTGGACTTTTTAAAAAGATGCAGGAGTAATCAACATTTAATTGCCATCTTTAGTATTTGTACTCTTTTAGTTGGCCAATCCACTCACACAAAAGAAGGAATGACAAACAGAAGCTGATTCCGAGAGCAATTCACGCTCTGCCAGGATCACTCACCTTTCTTCCTGGTTGACTTGGCAGGATCCTGAGCACGTTCACCTCCCAGCAGTGGAAGCACCTCAGTAATGAGTTCCTCAAGGCCCAGCAGGAGAAGAGGCACAGCTGGTTCAAAGCTGGAGGAACCATCAAGAAGTTCCGTGCTGGGCTCAGCATCTTCTCTCCCATACCCAAGTAGGTCTCTCTCTGCATCTCTTCTGGGCTTGTAATGAGAATAAATGCATAGCACCATTCATAATTAGTTACATTTTCAAAAAGCAAAAGTAGATGTTTCTATTCTCTGTAGTGTATTGGTATGATACAATAATATCTGATGCCAAAATTTTCTAACTACAGTTAAATAGAAATGAATTTACTGTAGGTAAATTAAGACAGCTACTTTTGCATTATTGATGAGATCTACAATATGGTCTTACAATTTCTTTTCAAGTAAAGATAAAAAGTAAAAACACATGAATGGGGCAAATTCTGCTTCCTTCACATTGTATGAAATAAAAGAGGGCTTATAGATTGATTGTATTCATTTACATTTGGTTGATAATTATCATTTACAAGTAAATTATTATTTCTTAGGTTTTTAGTAAACCCCTAAAACTCTGATATTTACCAGAAAATATCCTGTTTCATGGGCAATGAGGTCTACAGCATGTATTTTATTTTTTATTTAGTACGTTTACATTGTGTCTCTTTTGTGTGTTGTTCTTTGACATTTATTTGTGATGTCTGCTGTCGAAATGTGCTATTTAGATTTTACTCGCTTCCTTGCGAGGAAGATTTTTTTGACTTGAGATTTCTGAGGGACTGGGGTAAAATGTTATCTGTCTGGTCAACAAACTGCAAGCTGTGAAGGTAGTGTTGAAGACACTTTATGAAGGTCTGTCTCTGAAAGGTGAACTGCAGGAAAGATGGGGAAAAGAAGCTCTGACACAGCACAGTGCAGATTGACTCAAACACTCAGCCAGTTTCCTCAAGGGAGAAGAACTCCTCTAGGCCTCTGTCTTACTTCACAGTATTTGACAGTTATGGGTGCACAGGGACCGAATCTAGGCCCGCTCGATGGACGTCAGTTTCGCTAACTACTAGGCTGTCTTGACATCCTCACAACTTGACAGGAGTCTCACGTCAAGACAGTACATGGATAATGTCCCGAGAGTGACGGAGAAAGTGAACACTGGTCCTTGTACAGTATATTAACAGTTAGTGACTTGAGCTACTGTCTAAACAGATTTCACTTGTCTGAGCCAACTACTTTAACTGTAGAGTCAGTGACTAGAGTAGAGTGTGTTTCTTTAAAACATCAATAAAATTACCTAAGTACTGACCATGTTAACACATGGCAGCGGAGGAGATGTTGCAAATGATATTGCTGATTAAGATTATATTCATTCCAACATCACAGTAAATGATAAACAAAACCCTCTCTGCTCTGAAGCCAAACCATCCCCTGTCTAAGTTTTACCAAGACAGACAACAACATTAGCATTCCCTTATCCCTTAGAAAAATGAATGATAGTGTGTCGCACATGTTTTTTATCCTCCTCTTCACCAGGTCACCAAGTTTTCCGCTGATACAAGACACCGTTTTGAAAGGGAAGTTGAGCGTCCCTGAGCTGAGAGTGACTCGCCTGATGAACCGCTCCATCTCATGTACCATGAAGAACCCTAAAGGGGAGCTGTTCAGCTATCCCCCAAACAGCCAGGTCAGTGCCAAGCAGGACCAATGAGCAGCTACACATCTGGTTGGATACCTTTTAGTGTGTCTCGCATGTCATTTTGGGGTCACAGGGTTGTTGTCATGACACTGAAACTATGAGCACTGCACTCCTCACATTTGTGTGGAACATTGCTGATAATGATTCTATAATAATGGGTTAAAAGTCATCCACAATTCTGCAAAATATGGGGGGAAATTAATTCTATTTTTAAGGCACTGTATATTGTTACTTTCTCTTTGAATCCACTGTGATCCACTCTGACCCTTTTCTCAGTCACCCGCCACCTGCACTGTTCCCACCTGAGCCTCTCCCTACCCCTTACTGTTACATGGCTGCTGCGCCGTTTCCCATAATGCTTTGTCTTCACTTGACTCATCAGACTGTGGCTGTCCCAGCGGCCAGGGCCCCAGCGCAGATTACCACGAGGCAGCTGATTGAATTGTTTTTCTCATCCCAGGCGGGCGGACACTGCAAGAACATCCCTACCTTGGAGTATGGCTTCTTAGTGCAGGTTAGACCTTGAGCAGTTAGGACTTAACTTAAAGAGGCATTTACATGCATTACGTCTGCTCTGCAGTGTAAACACCAAACCAAAGGGTTTGCATGAATAGAATCTGCTGAGCATTTACTAGTGAATCTCGAAAAAAATTAGAAAATGTTGAAAAAATTCATCAATTACCATCAGTTATTTAAGAATTGTTGATGCAGTAATTTGGACAGCACAGTAAAGAACATAAGAATGCAAATGTCTCCATGAGACTCAAGTAATGTTCAGTTCAGGCATGTATGTAAGCATAAATTAGGGCTTACCTTACAATGTCCTTCATACAGCAGTGCTGGAGGTGGGAGTGATAACTGGGAACGCCTCTGTGCTTTTCTCCTGACAGATAATGAAGTACTCAGAGCAGAGGATCCCCACGCTCAACGAGTACTGCGTGGTCTGTGACGAACAGCATGTCTTTCAGAATGGATCCATGCTGAAGGTAATGAAGAAATACAATACAGGTTTATAAACTTTTCCCTATTTAAAGTTTCTTTGAAGTTATGAACGTCAAGCAGTGTTTTGTTTCTCCATTAGTAATGTGATCTGTTAACAAAGAGAGTGTTTTGTGTAGGTACAGTATGTAGGACACAATTCAATGTGGGTTATTTCATAATGCTTTGTCTATGTGTGTGTGTATGTGTTCATGTAGCCTGCAGTGTGCACCAGAGAGCTGTGTGTGTTCTCCTTTTACACTCTGGGTGTGATGTCCGGAGCTGCAGAGGAAGTGGCCACTGGAGCTGAGGTGACAGTATATGATATCACTCAGATTACTCATGTTTTTTCCCCCATTTTTGTGTTCAGATGAAAAAGAATTTAATAACACAAGTCAAATAGTGAGAGATACAACACTCGAGAGAGAGAAGATGATGTTCATTTCTGATTATTTATAGTTAATATGTTTTTTTTCCTGGAGCTGAGCATCAAATGAGTCATTAACGGCATCAGACAAAGGAATAAAATGTGTAAAATCGCTATCTTCCCAGGTGGTAGACCTCCTTGTGGCCATGTGTCGAGCTGCTCTTGAGTCTCCCCGTAAGAGCATCATCTTTGAGCCCTACCCATCAGTCGTTGACCCCAATGACCCCAAGACTCTGGCCTTCAACCCAAAGGTCAGCACCCTCACTGCTGGAACGCCGATTACTAACTATATTAATTCATGAATTACATTTTAACTGTACATGTCCATAAAGCCGCTGCTGCTGTAGCTATTCACCAACTGAATGCCTGTGATTATATAACAAAACCACTTAAGATTCTGCTGTTTTTTCCCTATAAAATGTTATTTTAGCAAGCTTTAACCTCTACAAGTGATTTTAGACATCTGTATGTTGTTCCCTCTCTCATTGCATACAATGGATGTTTGGCTCAACCAATGAACACAGAAGAAGAATTATGAGAGACTGCAGAAAGCACTGGATAGCGTCATGTCCATCCGGGAAATGACCCAGGTACAAGGAGAAGATGGGAGGGAAAAAAGGGAGATCCTCATTCTATGTCCACCATGTTGGTTGGATTTTCGTGGTGTTGAGCTGCATGGGTGGGGGCTTTGTCTCTCAAAGTGACAGTTGTTACTGATTAGCTTATCTTGTCTGTTACTTTACCCCACTCTACTTGTCTACACACTGTGGGTGGACTGCATCTATACTGTCTATTAGTCACAGGTCTGAAAAGAAAACATCTGATAAAAATATCTGAAAACAACACCTGCTTTGTGGATTTGTCTAGGGCTCATATCTGGAGATCAAGAAACAGATGGACAAACTGGACCCCTTGGCCCATCCCCTGCTGCAATGGTGAGTAGACAGGATAAGTCCTACAATAGATTTACTCTGCCTTTTTATCAGGCTCTGACTGTGTTACTGAAAAAAATGTCATACTCATCAGTGGAGAGCATGTGAAATTTGCCATATTCGTTAAATTATCATGGGCAACTCTGTAACGCAGCAGGAGAAGCAATCATACTAATTCCATGCAGCTGCCTCAGTGTCAGTATCCTGCTATTGTACATGTTATGGTTCATCATGCTGTTGTGTGAGGGTGGGAGATGAATGGCAGGCATTTTAAATTCTGCTACACTTTATTTTATTCATTGTTTGATGCTCTTTCTTCCTGCAGGATTATTTCCAGTAACAGGTCTCATATCGTGAAGCTGCCTCTCAGTAGGGTAGGACACCAGACTGACATCCCCTCAAGTCTCCTTTATTAAATGAGCTGTATACTGCTGAACTGTGTGTTTTGATGGCTCATGCTTACTTTGTCTATCTTTCTGTTCCTCTCTCCCTTGCTCTCTTGTCCCTGATGACCTCACTGTGACAGCAACTCAAATTCATGCATACCTCCCACCAGTTCCTGCTGCTCAGCAGTCCCCCTGCCAAGGAGGCCCGTTTCCGCACTGCCAAGAAGCTATATGGCAGCACCTTCGCCTTCCAGTGAGTCCACTTCTCCCCTAACTTTGGCTTTTGCCACACCGATACAGTCAATACTCCACCTCTTCATTGAATGGCTCTCATGAAGTAAATTCATAGAAAATATCACAAAATTAATTTGGACCTCTCATATTGTTAAGCCTGTGTCTGTGGAGCAAGTGCAATGTGAGACATCACATACTGTAAATAATTGATCTCAAATCAAACATACTTACTAAAATGCATGCATATTTTAGTATTACAGCAGTACACCATGTCTCAGTGTAACACCTGGTCGTTATGTTGTGGATGGAGGGGGCCATTCGAGCAGATTTTTATGGAACCATAACAAACAACAGCAGAGAGCAGTGGCCGATTTCTTGGACAGAGGAGCCACCTTGCTCAGCCAGCACACAGAGCCAACCATGTCTGGGAGACAGAGATTTGTACTACAGCAGATGGGGCTTTGCTGAATATTTTAGATACACACGGCCCATCTGGGCACTTGCAGGGTACAGAACACTCGTGAGCAATGTGAACAGTCAATATTCATGCTGACTAATACTACAAATGTGATGATTTTCATCAGAAAATACCAGACATGTATGTCAGCTTGGCTGCAATCATTTTACACTGATGTAAACAGAAACTTGCAAAATATGAATACATGTTCAGAGTCAGTTTAATGATAATCTGCGAGATTTACAAGGGGAAATGATAAAGATCTGATAAGTGAAATTAAGAAGTTTCCTCATTATTTATTAGACTGTGGGAAGAAGAACCTCGTAGTGGTGTAAAACTCGTTAAAAATAGCAGTGCTGATGACACTGCTGTGAAGACTGATGTATTTTATTTTAAGACAGTCCAGATACCCGCACTGGGAGATGTATTCAAATAACCCATCCTGCCCTGAGAGACAGCAGTGATGGGTTTTCATCTCTTATCATTACCTTTTAATACTTTTTCAAAATATGAAACGATACAGTATAAATTTAGAGGACTGTCATGATGTAACAGAATGTCCCGAAATGTCCTTGCACAATTGGTTTAAATAGATGACTACAGTGTGGTTGGCAGTAGAGAGTTTGAATCTTTGAATCGCAATCTGTATAAATTTCATATAGTAGGTTGTAGAAAATACTTACGTAATAACAGTGAAAATCTTTTGAGCAAATAAAATATTTTTTCTAGATTCTCTGCACAAGACTAATAACAGATGATATTTTGTAGACAGTAATGATACATTTTAGTAAATTTCCATTTGCTAATTCCTGTTTCTGCGCTCCGCTGTGCACTGCTGTGAGTAATTTTGCTTAGTAAAGCTCTTTTTACTTAAATGAATTGGATTTTAGACATTGACACCAAGGTGGTGGTGGAAAGACTGCTGAATGACTCAGAGATCACAAGAAAAAATGCACCATAGAGTCATTTTGATCCCAATGTTTTGCATGGATCTAATCACTGCACATCAGTGGTCCACGCTACGGCTGCACAATATTACAAAAAACATGCGATAATGTTGCTGAAAGTTGTGATGGTGATATGACTTGCGATAAATAAACACTTAAGTATACAGTGTTAATGTTTTTCAGATCAGTGTATTCAACCAGCCATTTAAACACTTACCGATGGCCAGATGTATTCTGTGAAGTCTGACCCAGTTCTTGAGTTTGGTGGCCTTTGCAATGTTGGTGCCGTTCTTTTTTAGCCATAAGTTCCTCGTGCCCACATTTTCCTCGCTCGTCTTTCTCCCTTCAGCTATCACGATGCTCAGCACACAACCTCAGCCACGAGCAGCTACAGAGGAGGCGGGCATCTAGGGCAGTAGGGCTCCATCTGATTGGCCAAATGCAGAGCATGACTGCATAGCACATGGAAATATACCATTTATTGCAGTTCAAGCAGTCTTTTCTGATATGTATATCACTCATGTTGATATCACAATGACGATAAACTTTAAATATATTGTGCAGCCCCCGTCCACGCATCACACAGCACATTGTTTTATCTTTTCTTTCTTATCTCTCCCTCTCTCTACACTTGCTCTAGTGGTTCCCATATAGAGAACTGGCACTCTGTTCTGAGAAATGGACTAGTCAATGCCTCATATACCAAACTGCAGGTACGTAACCCTGGCAGTTGGCTGGAATTTACGATGCATCTCCTCTCGGACAGTAAACCTGCTCTCAGATAGAGCAGGCTCGCTGTCCGGCTGATTCATTTTTGCAGTTAATGGATGCCAGCTTCCCTTTCATCAGCTTTCCAATTGGCATTTTTAGCGAGCAGGGCACACAGGGAGATTTTCCTGGCCAATGTCGGCCGCTTTCTGACTCGTTTGCCGGCAGCAGCAGACAGCACATCTCTTCCTGTTGTGGGATAAAGGGAGGGGACTGTGGTGTCAGTTGTGATGTCAGGAGGTTGCCTGTGTGCCCTGTACGGGTTAACCACCTAGAGCATTGAGTAGGCTAGGTTTGAATCTGAAGGATGCACAGGACAAGCTCCATGGTAGTGAGTACATACTTCCTCTGGGTGAATAAGGAAGTCTTCCATGTAAGGTCAGTAACTGGCACAATTCATTATCTCATTAGGTCAAGGACATACAGTTGACATAATCAGGACCATTAAGGTAATTTCAAGGCAGAAGCAAAAACACATACCTTCCTTACTGATGTGTCCCTGTTCTACTCAGGTCTGCATCCATCTGCATCATTATGTTGCTCTACCAGGGTTGGTGTTGCACTTCATGACCCAGGTCTGTAAAAGACGAATAAATAAAACAAGAAAGGAAGAAGTGAGCTCTAGAGAGCACTGAAGTGTCTCATTTGCACAGCGCGGTGGATAATGACTGCTTGGAGATACAACAGCATGGCCTGAAAATAGATTAAACACAATTAAATCTGAAATCTCAAGGATCTATGAAACTTTCACATCGGCCGCGGTTGCGCTGTCATTGCCGATGTGTTCCATTTACGCCTTCTTTGTATTCCAACTTTTTGAACTCTCCATCTTTGATCTTGCCTCACTGCTCGTCTGTCTCCTCTTTCTCCTCTCCGTTTCACCTTGAGCACTGACACCCCCCTCCGCCCCTGTCATTGTATTTCACAGGAGGAGGAGGAGGCCTGAGTCTGCCTCCAGCACCAGCTTTCACACAAAACCTCATATCTATTGTTTCTTTTGATTTCTCGCAGATGTGCCACGTCCTGACCGCCATCTCTCTCCCATTTAATTCCCCAACTATCGCTCGTTGCTCTTTCTTCTTCCTCTTGTTTCTCCTCTGGTTTCACCGCGCCTTCTGAACACTTGTCCATGTCACACATGTACCTATGCTTCTTCTGTTTTCCTCATTACGGACATCCTTGGATGAAGGCTCATCATTATCATCATCATCATCAGTCATCCTCATATCATATTTCCTCTTCAAACCAGCATTCGTGGTCTCACTTCTGATTTTGGTATTGCTTGAATACCTGAACATTTTATACACTAATTTCAATCATAACATTAAAAATGTTAAATGATCTGCAGTGGACTTCATCATGTTGTAAGGAGAACATATGTTCACAGTTAAAAAGGTGTGACTGTGTGGAGTATAGGAGTTCTTTCAGATCACTTCAGTAATGGAATTATCTTTCTTCTCTTTTGGCTTGTTGCTGTCCGCCATCTTTGGATTTTTGTGTGTGTGGGTATGTGTAGTTAGTAGTGTGCTTTGTTGGGGGTTTGTCAGGTGAACTGCTTCAGAACGACAACACTGACAAAGATTTTCGTATGACTTCACTATAGTAAGCCTAGCATGTATTGTACTGTATGTGAGAGTACACATACCGTGTGTGTGTGTGTGTGTGTGGTTGTCCTGTGCGACTGCTCAGTGACGCTTCCTTCCTTCCTGCTCTTTTCAAATCCAAGCTGCATGGGGCAGCATATGGAAAGGGCATCTATCTGAGCCCCATCTCCAGCATATCTTTTGGATACTCAGGTAGGAAAAGCTCATTCCTCGCCAGTCAGACCTCCGCCGGCTCCCCCCCTTTCCTGTTTTTCCACCATGTTGGTTGACGTGTTTTCTGTGTGACATGGTGTGATTATCATCCTGGAACACCTCATTCTCACCTGCGGGAACTTTCCATGTTATCCTATTGTGCTGCACTGTGTTCTATGTCCATTTTGAGTGCTGGGCCTTGGGTATCTGAGTTCATGTGCTGCCTACCATACCATACTTTATGTTGTGGCTGTATAAAATGGGGCTGCCAGTGGATTTGAGTGTGTTACTTTGTTGGCTTTTCATATTCTGTTTTTCTTGGGAGTGGGTGTACAATAATTGAAACTAGTCCTTCCCTTACTTCTCCCTGTGCATTTTCATGGAACCACAAATTAAACGGTCGGATTTCAGTTCTTACAATGGTCGTCTGATGCTGGTTACGTGGGCAGCAGATCAGCAGGTTGCCAGCAGGGTCCACCTGCCTCTTAAGCCCATGGTTTCCTGTGTATGGAGTTCTTGAATCTAAGCTGAAGGCTGAGATATGTGACAGCTTTTTTTGCGTTATGAATCCACTTGGTTTGATCTGTCCCTTGCCTGATCAAAAACTACAGGCCAACACTTGCAGTACTTGACAGTACTGAAAGTAGTTTTTCTTAAGATGGAACAAATTATTACTAATGGTACTGTCTAAAGAATGTTGTTTTCAATACAATAAAAATAACATAACAGCTGCACTTGCTATATCCTCTTTGTTTTTGATTTGATGTTAAAATTCATGTCGGTTTTTTTTTAAGTAGAAATGTTCAGTAGCATTTTGGATCACTAACCTTCATATGAAGGTTGGCACCGTGGGTAATAATTTATCTGTACAAGGACCTCAGGAGCTCCGGAGGAAGGTTTTTCACAGCTTGAATGACTCGAGGTAAGGTCGTACTGACTGAGGCTTGTTTACTCACTGTGTGTTGCTTCTTGCAGGAATGGGGAAAGGACAGCACCGCATGCCCACCAAAGATGAACTGGTGCAGCGTTACAACCGCATGAACACCATACCACAGGTGAGAGAGCAGGGCACTTTACATCCTCACATACAGAGTACATTGAATTTTATAAAGTAGTACATGGTTGGGCAATATGAATCCAGATTTAAATTTCCACCAGCGGAGACGGGGCAGACACGTGAGGCAATTTGTGGCCTTGAGAGAAATCATCACAGATTGCCAGATGAGGGCCGATGCTCAAAAGGCAGAATGTATTTTGTGTACACTTAAATCAAGTGCTACTTATCATCTGTACACTTTCAGCTCATGGTACTTACTGCAGCAGCATGGCGGGTGGAACTTATTGCTGTCCTTGTTGTTTTTTCAATAGAGCCGTCCAATTCAATCAAGGTTTCTTCAGAGTCGAAATCTGAACTGCATCGCTCTGTGTGAAGGTAATAACAGGCAGCAGGTATAATGTGTTTTACAGCCGAGATAAAAAAATATATAAATTGACTTATTATAATAATAATCAATGGTTATGATAACAATAAAATTTTAGTGAACCAAATTTACCTTTTATCAAATTTGAAAATCATTCACAAAAGAAAAGCTGAACAGGAAGAATGCCTTGAAGTTAGATCATTAAAATCAAAAGAAAAGTGGGTAATTCTTACCAATTATAGCATTATGATCATAAGCATCATAATAGGAGAAAACAATTAAAACTAAACAGAAAAAATAAAGCACATCACTTAGCCCTTAAGCTATAGTGCACCTAATGTAAAAGTCTGCTACTTCATCCGATAATAATAATAATAGAATAATTAGGTAGGACTTAGTTTGGTGAAACATGCTTCTCTCTTTTAAACAGTCATCACATCTAAGGATCTGCAGAAACATGGTAACATCTGGGTGTGTCCAGTATCCGACCACGTCTGTACTCGCTTCTTTTTTGTGTAAGTATTCCCAGCACTTTCAGCTACTTCCACAGAATTAATGCCTAATTACCAACAGAGTTGGCATAGTAACCAGGCAGTAACTATTAAAATCATCACCCTTAAAATGCATAGTTCATTTCTCAGGTTGCTAATTTTTTACCTGCTGAACTGCAAATGATGAAGGTGATTTAATGAAGAATTATGGGACTCGCTGCTGATATTGTCCCTCATCACCCATCATCATTTTAAACTGGTGGTGAATAAATTGTGCTCATGGTTGAGTGGCGCTACCTCTCCATTAAACTGCGTTCCTCCCAGGTCACAGACTTTGACGATGATGTTTTAAGCTGTGTTTGATGCCCGACAGATAAAGCATGACGTCCACTGGCTGCTGATATTAAGAACTAAGCTCTCATCTCAAAGTCAACTAAAAAGAGAAAACAAAAACTTGGTAATTTGTAAATTGTACTGAATGGTAAGTAACAATACTGTATACAAAGTGTACCTGTATATCTGTGCAGGTATGAGGATGGCCAAGTAGGAGATGCCAACATCAACACCCAGGAGCCGAAGGTTCAAAAAGAAATCATGCGGGTGATTGGGACCCAGATTTACTCCAGCTAATGGAGGTTCACTGGTGACGCTTGGATCAGTCTCTGTGGTGGAGGCAAACAGAAAGGCAGGCAGATAGATGGAGCGAATGTTTGGGCGAGCTGACCTCAGGCCTAACACTGAAGGCTGAGGGAGCTCTTGAGCACATGATTTCTAGTCGTTTTGTTCCCTGTTCCCTCTTAACATGTTCATTTACTCCTAAATTTGGCTTAAGCCTGGCCAACGCCAGTCTGCTTTTTTACAGTTCAAGACATATACAGAACTGTAACAGAAAAAAGCAGGGTAGTCAATGGTATGGCTGTCTCCACACACACACACACACTTTTAAACCTTGGGTCAACTCCTTTCTTGCCGCACTTTTACTGTGACTAATTATCTCTATTTATCATTTCTGTTTGTGAATATCTAGTAAAAAAAAATGTTCCAAAAGATAATTAGATGCTTTTGTGGATGGATGGATTTACATGCACACAGAAGTTTGTCCTCTCATTGTGTTTGCAAAGGCATTATCTCTGATTCGTTTATTTAATTTTGTTCGACTAATGACATGAATTAAGGTCTGTGACATTTGGGGGCAAGCACTGCTGTGTCATTCTGTCCTTGTCCAAGGGATGATGCTGCCAGAACCCAGTAAGCGAAGTTTGGCTTGTACTTACATCCACTATACGCACTTTGATTATTAAATGTAAAAATCCAGCCATTGACAGTATTATTATTTGTCATTCCAGAATGAAGACAGTTCTGATTGATGATGCACTTTCAAAACTTCACAGCCTTATACAGCCCCTCAAAAAAACAAACAAACAAAAAAACACTACTTACTTGGCTGGACAGAAGTGTAAAATGACAGGTTAACTAGGATCAAGGGTCATAAAATTTCCCTGAATTTTTCTCAAAAAGGTCTAAAAGAGTCTGAAAAGTCAGTAAATCTAACAACAATAGCACTAAGTTGGCAACACTGCCTTTAAATTCCCCTCCCTGATGACAGAATAGAAACTGTTTCAAATTAATTTCCAACAAGCAACAGCCAATGGGAAAAGTCCAAGACATGGCCAGCCAACCAATGGAGCACCAGTCAGTCAGTCACCAGGAGTCTTCTGTATAGGACGCCCCACTGTTGCATTCCAGCAAAAAAATGATATCTACCACTATACTCACTGCTAAAGTTTAAACAGCTTGACATTTTGAAAAAGACATTTTATTTTTTGTGGACATTTTACTTTGGGTTAAATCACTTTGTATATGAACTACACTTCCCATTGGATTCACAACTTACGAAATTTACTGTACAGAAAAAATGGACAATTAAACCAAATCTATCTGCTGACATTATCCAGTCTGGGTGAGCTCACCTCCGTCCCACATCAACCTAATGGACACTGGATGTTACAGAGGTGCATTAATGTGCAGCTCTTTGGTTTCACCTTGGAGAATGGCAACCTTGTATAGCTAATCAAGTTTATCAGTTAGTCATGTACTGTACGTATGTATGTATGTATGTGTGGGTTTGTATTTTCTTGTCATTATAATAGACATTGCACTTATTCAACGTTTGCCTAAACTGGAGAAATGGACTGTCCTGGGACCTGCTATAGACAGGTAGTGGAGGAAAAGAGGGAGGAAAAGTACTTATGGAACCAGGAAGAGAATAATATCCAACATCTTAACTATGTCTGTACTAATATGGGCTTTCTGTGTCTCCTGGAACTGATTATTCTGACTACTGAATGGACTTTGAGGCACAGTAAGAGAATGAACTGTAAATAAGGACATTGGAGAACTTGTTGAAATGTATTGCCCAGAAAGAGATGGACATGTACAGCTGACTCATTTTGTCGCGAGATTGCGCTAAAGACTGATGCCTGTTTTTTCCCCAAGAGGTTTGAGCTACAAGTCTCTTTGAGAACCTATTCTCTCACTCTGGTGAGTCATGTTTTCAAAGATGATGTTGACGACAATGATGGTGATTATGATGATGATGAAAAGCAACCATGCAGGAAAAAAAAGAATAAAGCCTGATTTTGCACAGTTTTACATACAGTCTCTTTTTTGATGTCTCTGGAAAAGAGTGTAACCATTAAAAGTGGAATTGCCTTTTGTGGCTGAGGCTTTGTGTAAGCATTTTGGGCAGAAGGGGGCACTATTACTCCACCAGTGTGTGCATGGGCCACCCAAGTCCTCTGCTCTGTTTGTCTAGACCAGTCTGAAGATCAAACAAGATTTTTTTTTCATATTTCTAACTCGCATTTATAATTACTGAAAGTGGATGCAGTAATACAATATAATTTTTTGTAATCAGAGTTTTTTTTTCCTTTTTCATGTGAAACTTAAATAATTTATCTGGTTTGAGTGTCACAAAGCAGTTGTTAGTCATATGTAACAAAATATTGCCCTTTATTGATTCTAATCTGAAAATAGAATACTTAAATGTTGCCCCAGAAGACCCTCGGAAAGTAAGCAGGCTTAATAATAATTCTGGAGTAATTGAAAACCATCACCATCACACTATACACAAAGAAATACCAAGCACACAAAATACTCTGCCCTGCTATATGTTACTAACACATACCGTGCAAAAGGGAATTGTGCAAAAGTAATTGATTTACTTCTGGAGGAAGTGGTTTAGGACAGGCCAATACATCGGCATATACTGCAGGGACGCTCAGGCTTGCGAAAACTGCATCTCGATGTTTTCAATTTATTGCATCACAAATTGATTCAAGTTTACATTGATTTCTTTAAATCGAATCTCTCCTTGTTTAAATATGGAAGGGTATGCTTTTACCTCAAAGAGAGCAGATCGCTAATAGCTGCTGACCCGCCAACTGCTCACTCTGTCCTCACTCTCTGCATCTGTCTGACCACAGAAAGCTCTCGTCTTTCAAACCAGCCCAGCACATCTCATCACTAGTGCTCAGCAAAAGTTCAGTCTGATGGCTGTTTAGTCACAGGAGGTGTACGACAAGTGCTGGGTGTGTGGAGAGTGGGTCTAATCATGGGGAAGCCGAAACACTCATGGACCCTTGAGAGGCACTTTATGTGTGTATTTGTGGCTACAGTAATTGGGTTGCTCCCTTTTGTCAGCTGACCCATTTGACGGGGCCTGTGGCTGGGCCCATGTCCTGATGTGTACTAGCAGATGATGTGTATGGTTCACGTGTTACTATGATCTCTGAAACCCGGCCCTCATGTTGGACATGGTCCCCTGGTTTGGCTTTGTCCCCCATTACCAAAGCCAGCTGGCTGGTGGCATGCAACTGCATGTTGCTCAGATCCAACCGTGGCTTTTTCTTATGTAGTTCAGTCATCGACCACAGAGGGGAGCTCTAGTGTTGTCCTTCCCTGCCATCTTTCAATGACTTTCTTTGCATACTTAATACACACTCATACACACAGGGCGTTAGGACAAACACACACACACACATACATGCAGGTAAACACACACATTGCAGAGTGGTTGTTTGGTCAGATAAAGGAGTAGTGACGGGAGGGCAGAGGGTCACTGAGGGTGTCTGGCCCTCGACGGAAGTGAGTGCTCCCAGCCTCCCTCTCTCCCGCCTCCGTAATAAGAGTGACCGTTTGATTCTTGCACAAAAGGAGCAATTACAGGGAGTTGTTTAATCACCCACACTTTTATTGAGCTTGGGGTCTCTTAGCTTGCAGCTCAGGCCCCCATCGTCGGCAGCAGCGGGCGACAGGAGTGACAGAGAAGGTCGGTGGTTTAACGGGGCGCGAAGGGGTCTCGTTTGAGTTAAGACTTCGCAGACTACTCTGCACGCTGCGGAGGCCCTCGGGACAGAGACAAAGAGGTAGACGAGACCAGAAGACAGGCTGGCCAGCCAGGCAGAGAGATAGATGGACTTAAAAGAGAGACAGAGACTGGAGGGCAGAGTTTGGGGGACACATCAGAATCAGAATCACTCTATTGGCCAAGTAGAATAAATGGGAAGGGGGCTCTCACTGTTGCGTTTGCGCAGAGATACAGCCGTAATTTATGCAGGGACACAAAACAAAAGAGGTATTCAGGTACATGACAGTGTGGCTGCACTTGTTGAGCAGGTGTGGTGAATTCCCAGGAGTAAAACGGAACCAGTGTCTAATGATTTTTGGAAAGAAATTATGAAAATAAAGTACAATATGAACAAAGCACCGACCTAATTCCTGAACCTCACAAGCAGTGTGGCATACAAGGATTTATGTGGACATTGTGAGCGTGGGCATGGCATACAAAAATGTTTTTCTTTTTTTTTTAACAAAGAGAGAGAAGAAAAACAACACAATTCGATTTTCCTACTTTACAGTCATCCCAGAGCCCCAGTAAGCCCAAACTCCCATTCAAAACAGTACCAAGCACTGTCAGTGTCAGTGCTTTTTATTGAATTTTCAGCCCGGGTGTTACTCTATATTTGTGTGCATGCGGAGTGCCCCCTCCTCCTCCTCCTCCCTGGGTATGAATGATGGAGTACAAGTCCTTGTCTAGTACCTCAGAGATGGCGTGGATGGTTGTGTGAGGCAAAGAAGGTGAAGGGGGTGGCGAGGGCTGGAGGAGCTGATGGTGGAGGTGTTTGGAGATGAAGAAGGTGGTTGCTTTAAACTGGTACAAACTGGGAAAGAACAGCACCACTGTGCGGTGACCAAGGAGAGAGGGGTGCATGTGTGTAGGTTTGGGGGGGGGTAGCAAGGGATAGAAGAGGATGAGAGGGAGAGGGAGGGAGGGAGTACACCATTGCTGCTCATAAAGCCAACAGCTGTGTGGGTAATGTTTTGTGACACCGAGCCTCTCCGAGCCCTTCTGTTTCCCAGAGAGCTCGGAGACGCCATATTCCGTCGTCACAAATGGCTCTGTCATTCACCCCCTAAGTCTTAATTATCGCTCCCGGTTTTTTGGCCACGTTTTGCTCAGGCGTATGGATCCATCTGCACGCTGTATAATTCCACTCCGCAATTTACAAGTGGCATTTATTACAATGGCCTCCGCGGCATCTCCTCTTTAACACTGGCAGCCCTTTGCAGAAAGACGAGGGGGGAACAAAAGAGCAGTGCAATCTGGCAGCAACAGTGCCCACCCTCAGTTCCCTCAAATCTCTCTTGTCTTTTTTTTTTTTTTACATCTGTACCCCTGCTCTCCATACGACTATCTCTCTACACCCCCGTACTACTAATTTTTCCACTTCTATTTGTGTGTGTGTGTTTTCCCTTTGTTATTAATTTAATTTTTATGGGATTCACAGTACTTGCACAAACCGCCCCCTATCTGCCTCGAAGCAGAGGAAAAGGAAATAGCTGATGTTGATTTTTTTTCTACTCCCCCCCTCTATAATTCATTTTGGATTAATTCCCCTGTCTTCAGAGACAATCCTAATTCTTTATTATTTCCACTTCACGGGCTTGATGATATCCCCGTATCCACATATCATATCCAGGGGAAACTTTACACCCAGAAGACCTTCTTGTTTTCTCCTCTCTTTTCCTGTCTCTCTCACACCCTCTCTTTATTTTTTCCCCTCCATCTCTCTCTGTGCTCACTGTCCTTCTCACCAACTTACTTGTTAGTTTCTACCCAGCCGCTGGGCTCCCGTCTGTGGAGACAGGCACCCAACAGAAGTCAGCTGCCTGTCTCAAATGCACGCGCACCCACATGCGCGCACAAACACACACACTCCGTCAGTCAATGTCACAGTGTGTGTGTATTATGTCCGCTCATCTCTCACTATTCACCTGGGAATAAAATTACACAGCGCATTCACTGCCATTAAAGTCCAACTGGAAATAAAATCTACATTCATTTGTCACTTGTCTTCCTTTTCTCATGAAACGGTGCACGTTGCCTCTCTTTGAGTCCCTCACACTGCTCACTTGTCAATTTCCTCTGCTATTAGAGATGTTCATCAGCAGATGGACCCATCATAGCAGCTCTCCTTTTTTCATATTTTTCTGCCTCTGCACTTCATTCTTATGCTTTATCTTTCTTCCCCTCTGCATCTTCCTCGATGCTTTTCTATTCAGTTACATCATTTTTTTTCTCTTACTAAAAATTCACGAGGAAAACGGGGAATAATACTGGAACTGTGACATGAGGGTGAAGAACAAGAATGTACTTACAGAAGAGAGGGGAAACAGAGCTTAAATACACCAGGAGGCCATGAGACAGAGGTGCAGCACATTAGGGCGGGGCAGGTAATCACAAGAGTGGGAAGGTGACAGGATGTGGGATCAGAGACGAGACAAGAGAAATGTTACAAAAATAAAACAGGAAACACCAAATAAATCATGAATGACAAAATACATAATGTAGGTAAATTGACAGGGACCTAGCAGGTGCCTTGTCTATGTTTTCAGTGCCAAGTAGATTCTCCAATCAGCCAATCAGCCTGTTTCAGATTTTTACTGACCATTTTTTCAGCTGCCAGGGGCACTCTCCTTTGTCCAACACACACTCACATGCACACACACACACACACACACACACACACACAATGTCCCATCTCCAATTCACTATTAAGTGGGCCCTGAATTTCCCCTGAGCTCTGGTATGGTGGCGGCCGCCTCTGGAGTCCGGCTGCGCTAGATGTGTTGTCTGCTCCCTTACCATTCAATTACCCTCCTGTAATCTGACAGGCTCCTCATGGCCTGCACTGGGACAATCACCAGTGTGTGTATGTGTGTGTTTGTGAGTGAGTCTGCTGAATGAGTGCACCTCTCCATCTCTGTGTCTGTGTATGTCTGCCTCACTGTGAGTGTGTCAGTGCATTTCAGATGCAAAGACGTCTTTGCATTGTCTGCTTTGCTTTACATTCCTGGCTCTTTCTTTATTACTTCTCCCACTCAGACTCCTGCAAAGATCTCTGGCCTGAAGTCGTTTGACATCCTGCTGCACCCCCAGAAACACACACTGATAAAATGAAAACAACTCAGTCTTGCCACAAATGGCCATACCCAACATTTTGTTCTCTTATCCACTCTGTTATTATTTTGCCCTGCAATCTCCCTCCTGTTTCTTATCACTCTCTTCTCTCCATAATTTCATCTCACTCTCTCACTCACTCTTTCTCCATCATTTTATCATGTTCCCCTAATCACTGTCCCTGTGTTTTTTCTTTTTATCTTCATCTAGCCCCCCCCCCCCTTCTGTCTGTGCGAGGCAGGCTCGCTCTCGGTGTTGACCTGAGAAGGACTGACATTCAGAGGCCGGTCCCCTGCCTGCAGCACTGACATTTCTGCCAGACTTTGATGGCGCCTTTGAACAGAGATGTGTGGAGGGAAGAGCTGCCTGTCTCCCTGCCTTCTCGCAGCACTAGCTCTGCCTCTCCACCACATCTCAGAGTGAGATGTACTGTAGCAGGCTGCTCTCCCATTACACATGCACAAACACATGCACATGCATTAACAAAATTATGCATATCGACATATATGCCCACCTGAACTCATTTACTCAGGCACTCAATGGTCGCGTCTACACATTAATGAACACGCAAATGTAAAACACAAACACATGCGCATGCACGCACACACACACACACACACAAAATGCAGTCATACACCTCCAACTGGGACGCCTTCAAAGAACCTCATTGCCCCCCTCCGATAAAACTGGCTCAGGGAGAAAGGAAAAGGAGCAGGGTGTTGGAGGGGACCCGGTTATCTCTCCCACCTCTCCCCTATCTACCCCCCCCCCCCACACACACACACACATACAAAAAACACATGCGCACCGCCCCCACTCCTCCTACTGTGATGCCTTCAAAGACACCCATGTCACTCCAGTAACCCCAGCTCCTCTCCTCCTCCTTCAGTGCCCTCCAATCTTCTCTAACTGCTCCTCTGTGCAGCACACTCCCTTTGTTACCAGCTACTCACAAGGTTACAAAACACAGAAAAGAAAAAAAATATGTATATATATATATATATATATGTATATGTATATCTATATATATATGGGGGGGGGGGCTTGATGAAGGTTGCTGCTCCTCTTCTGACAGTCAGTACAACATGATGTAAAAATGGCGCTCTGTTCTGTTGTTCAGTGAATGCCAGTTCTTAGCCAAGCTGCCTGCTTTGGCAGATCCCCCACTCTCTCTGTCTCTGTTGTCACTAAGGGGAATGAGATTTTTCTTTTTCGTGTGTTGGAGGTAGGGACCAAAGCATGCGGTGCTCTGTGGGTCTAATTAAAATGACTTGGCTATTTTGCCATGCGATGGTGTCTCAGAGAGGTGGATAAGAATTGAAACACTTAATTTTGTTTCGCATGGTGCCTCCTCTCTGTGGAGTTGGACTGAGCTGAGCCTTGATGAGGGTGTGCGGATTTGACAGCTGTGCATGCATGTATTTGTGTGTGTGGTTTCGTACGCTGAAATTTTTTTTGAAAAAGTCACTGAATTTGTATTCAGTGCTGTAGTCATAAATAATTTAACTTCCACTGTAGGAGCATTAAAATGTCCTGACCACAAAGTGTAGAAATGGTGCTGCGCTTGTCAGGTAGTTTATCACATGAGTTTGACATGTCTCATGTTGGTTTAATTGATGTTCCTCGAGATAAGTATCAGACCAATTCCCCAGACTCCCTGATGAAAGATATACTGCCAAAAATGTCCATCTTGTATTATTTCATGTTATTATCTGGCTTTAAATCAGTAATCTTAACTGTAAAAGTTTTTGTGAGACAAATTCACTTGTGTCTAATGCAACCCAGTTTCCCACTTTCAAGTGACTTCTTGAAATAAGAAGAGTAATCGCCTACTTTGAAGATTCCGTCACTTGTTTTGAGGAAAGCTCTTCAGCCCAGGAAAATTGGAGAAGAAACAGGAGGAACTAGTCTGTGAAGACACTATCTCTTAACAAGAGTTTTTTTTCAAACAACACTACATGAAACTGCATGCATTGTCAAACTGAACTGCATTGAACATGTCTCAACTTTTCTTTACTCTAGTAAAGTCTTCTCTTACTCTAATTCCCCCTCCTTGTTCGCCGATAAACACATCTTTTATTTCCTAAGCTGGACTGAAGGGTAGCCTCCTCCTCCAACAGTGCATTAACACTCTTTGCTTAGCGTGTCAGCTGCATTGGCTTGTTTATAGAAATTAAGATTTGAAGAGTGCATTTGTAAACAATTTGTACCTTGACACATTTCCTTCTGTGTGTGATGTGTATGTGTAGAAAAAGAGGAAGTGACAGGTCTAGCCCCTTCAAACAGCCCTCTGGCCCAGAAGCATGGCATGACTACACCTCAGCCTTTCTTGCCAGCTCCCCTCCCTTCCTCTCTTCCTCTCCGTCTACCGCCTCCTCCTCTCGTCTCCCTCCAAGCTGAGGGCCCCAGGGTGCCTGCAGCCTGCCTGTACTGGGCTATTGATTGGGAACAGGGCTGCAGCTCACCTGCTAATTGAAAGCCGATTGGGGCCCTGGGGCAGATCTGTAAAACAGGCCCCACGTGGCATTAAAAGCTGAAAGCTGACGGGCCACTGTAAATCCAGAGCTGCTAATAGTGCTGGTGTATATCCATCTGTGTTAGAGCTGGATTAGAGTGTGTGTGGGGGTCCATGTGTGCTTGTTGTATTGCATGTGTACATATGTTCGTGATGTTCATGCAAATATGGTACATGTGCGGAAAGAAAAACGGTGCGTGTGTGTGTGTTTGCACACATGCTGAGATCTTCAGTTTTTATGCATTCCTATTTGTCGGTACATGTGCTTTTTTGCACGGATGTACGCCATGCACTTAAACACACGTATGAAAATGTGTGTGCATGTTCGAGTGTGTTTGTGTGCATGTGCATATAGACACCACACACACACACCGACACCACACACACACACATACAGGTGGTTCACAGTGACAGCTTGGTCTCCCACGGCACCAGGAGAACAGTCTCGTCAGTAATGGACACATCCTTCTTCTTTCTTCAATCCTCCTGACGACAGCAGCAACAGCTCTTCACCCCCTCTCCCCCACCATCTCTCTCTCTCTCTCTATCTTCTTCCTCTTCTTTCTTTGTCTCTGCACGAGTCACACCTGTGATCCTCCGCTGAGACATCAGCTCTTGAGCTGAGCCTAATTTTTTCCTTCTCCTCCAATTCTTTGTCATTTTTTCCATTACTGTCTTGCTGCTCTCTCACTTCTCCTTCTCTATTCGGTAGTATTTTGTTCCAAACATACATGGCTATGCATGCATGTATACAGTATGCCCTCCAGACCTTCAGTATGTGGAGCAGGGTGTCTGCACACTTTTGGCCACATAATATATCCATCTGTCCATCTGCAGTATCTCTCTCCCCCGTCGGACTTAGTTTTTCTTCCATTAAATCACACTCTACTTTCCATTCTCCCTCCCTCACCGTCTCTCTGTCTGTCTCTCTCCGAGCAGTGTGATTGAGGAGAGAGGGTGCTGGCCGTCCTGCAGCATGGCGCGTGGAAACAGAGGTTAATTGGATTGTAATTAGAGCGGAGGTGATTAATTGATAGCATCTGTAAATTTGGATGTATTCATTGTAAATGTGACAAATGAGAGCGTGGCAGGCCGGAGGAGGAAGGGCAGAGAGATGAAGACAGAGAGAGAGAGAGAGAGAGAGAGAGCGAGAGAGAGTAAGACATGCATGCACAGGAAGAAAAGATGGGGAGTTGTGGAGACTGTATTGAGAAGAGAGGGTGATACAGAGAAAGGCATAGGGGAGATAAAGAAAGGTTTTTACTTTGTGCTCGATCCCATGCTGGTGTGATATGGCAAGGTGGATAAATATGACTGAATACTTGTGTGATCCAGCAGCAGCTGGGTAGCAGCATTACCATTCAAACTTGTTTGCTTTCTTACATTCAAAGCATTGGCTCATACATTAGTTTGTGCCACTCTCCTGTAGGACAAATCTTCTGGCCACTAAATGAAAGATGTACCTTGTAAGCAAATTTTTATCCTGTATGTGATCCTATGTGATGACGAGAGGAAAATTGTGTTTTTACAACAACATTGGCAGTGCACCACTGTCTCACATGGGACGGTCTTGTTGGCTAGTTTAACAATGTAATTTTGCCTACACCAACATGGGAATTGCAGCTAAGTGTTTACACAATATCTACAAAGATCATGTCTGTGGCTTATGTTTAAGATCTCACATACTCAACATCTTGGTATCACATAAAAACAAAACAAAAACAGCAACAGAATAAATGCAGCCTTCTCATTCATTTTAGTGTCGATCAAATTTTAACATCACACAGTGTAAAAGCACCTGACAACACACTGCATTATCCAGTCACATATGTGCAAGTCTGCATTCCCAGTAGCTTCCTGTGAACAAGGGAATTCTGCGCTTTACCTCATGAGCATCGACATGGGTGATAAAGACAAATGTCACAATGATATCTTAGTTCCCTACAATTATTAAAGGTTATAATAAAGCAATGTTTTGGTGTGTCATTATCCTTTAAATTCATGGATTCCTCAACCTGGCCGTTGTGGATCATATTTCATTTATCATTTGAAAAGCTATCCAGAGATTTTAGTACTGATGTGACTTCCCATTAAAAAAAAATATATGCAATATGCAATATAATCAGTATGAGTTTCTTGGCAATGTCTTTTTTTCTTTTTCAAGGACCAAAAGAGCAGAATGAAGTCAAAACACAGCAACCAACCTTTTTAAATATGATACATGCAGCAAAATCCCCCTTGTACTACAGCAATAGAAAATGGCTTTTTAAGACTCTGGTTCACTCACAAAATGGGTTTGAGTTTTTTTGGATTTATGCAGAAAACAACTTCTGTTGGCAACATACTTCTTGAACCGTAGGAGTTTCATGTTTTATTCTGAGACACAAATCACAGCTGCTACATCTACAACAGCTACAATCCACAGCCTGCAGTGAAACTTTCATCTGTTAATAGAAATGTAAAGCATGTCTTGATTAGAGAACAGACATTAGACATTTTCTTTTAATTAATCATGTTTTACATTTCGACGCAATAATTCTATTCACTGTAGGATGACCCAAAACTATGTCATCACTAAACACAAAAAAATGATAACTGTTGTAAATAAAAACACATGTGTGATGTACGTTCCCTCATCAATGTTTGATTGGTGTTGCTGCTGTTAATACAATATTATGATGTGGGGTACTTCTCACACGGAGATGTACAGTATGCTGAAATGCAACATATGGAGAGGGTGCGAAAGATGCACCGTGTCAGGTGAGTGTGGAATGACTTCGCCACAAGTGGTGGCTGTGCTCATGCTGAGCCTGGGCCTCAGCCTTCAACAAAGCTCTTTATATGCAATGTATAAAGCAGGGTAAAATACTATTTATTGTCCCAGGAGGAAATTCCACTTGCTTGTAAAGCAGTGGACAAAATGTAATGCATTCACAAATGAACACCATTCACAGCAGGGCCCTTGGATAATACAAAAACCTGCAGAAGCCATCAAATTAACGCATCATCCAAGCACAGAGAAATTAACAAGGATGTTTTTTTCCATCATCTAAGCACAGAAAAATTAATAAGGCTGTACTTTTTACAGTCACATGTTCTCCAATCTTATTTCTTGGGAAGGTGTCACAACTATGAAAACCTTTTCACCAAGCGCTTGGACGGCTCACTATTGCTCGTGTGGTTCGTTGCTCAACGGAACAAATTGTTCATTAACTGTGGGCCTAATGCTCTAACAAATGTTCCAGGAACATTGCTGCGGTGGTCCACACGAGGATGGAATTAAGCTAATCAAATAAGCCTCCAGTCAGGTCCTATCAGACAACTCCAGACTGCAGCAAATGAGCCTACGTCGCAAAATTTACATTTCATCTTCCCCAGGGGACAGGTAGGAGTCCCACCTCGTCGCCACTTTTTCCCCCCAATCAGCATCTGGCTCCTGGAGGAAGAAGAGGGAAATGGGAAAAAGAGGGATGTGTTGGATCTTGGCCGACCATGAAGCTGCTGAACCTCTCCTGCCACTTTCCTGGGCACGCTTCTTATGGATAAAGGAGAGAAAACAGAGAGGATGACAGCAGGGGAAATATTTGCTGTTGTGGTTGGAGCGCCACTCAGGTCCCAAGAATGAGGGCCGGGCATATTTGCGCAGCTGTCCATCTCCCAAGTGCTGAGTGCATGAGTGTGTGCCCGCTGGAGTCTATTTGTTTGTCAAAGTCACTGTGCCTGTGTTCTGTAAGTTATTTGTGCCTGTGGTTGTGTTACTCTATATGTGTGTGTATACATGCATACATGCATGGGAATTAGAGTGTGTGTGTGTGTTTGTGTGACTGAGTGTGTATCCAGGGAGAAGCAAATCCATCTGTCTTTCTTGGATAAAGATGCCAAAAACAAGGAAGAAGGAAAGATTTTCCTCCAAGAGAGGCTGCCGAAGGAAGGGGAGCCAAACAGATGCCCTTATAACTCCTAACTTGTCTCCTTGTCGCCTTCCTCCTTCCAGATGTTCACTAACTTGTCATCTCCCATTTTTATATGGCGCACTGGCCCACAGTCTCAAGAGAAAAATTATGCACCCCATGCAAATGTATTATTTTCAAACGTATTTTGAATTTGTTTTCCATTTTGCGGCAGAAATTCAAATGATATCATCTGAATCATACAGATGCAACTGGAAAAACATAAAACAATGCTCGATACCAACATACAGTACTCATAATGTCATATGTCCAAAATATTTGCAAAATTCTTGGTTTCTTGTTGAATTGATTTTCCTCATGTAAATATTGATTCTTGCAGTCTCACAATTGTACAGTTGGTTTTTTACTACTTACATTTTCATGCCGGGTGATCTGATGACCTGCAGTCTTAGTCATCTGAAAGAGTGCCAAAATCAAAAGACAGCTGAGCATCTTCTCTGATGTACTGTACATAGCAGATTGAGTTGTAAAAGTAAATGGATTCAATAGGATTTAATTGATGATTAATAAGTTATCAATTTATGCGTCAAGTGTGTCAAGCGTGAATTTATAAATAAAAGAAAACCTTTTGGTAGCCAAATTGTAATACCACATTTAAGTCAGGGTTTATATTCTCTGCCAACATATTTTTTTTTGACTCCCCTGCCTTCTTTTCTGGAGAAGGAAGGAAAGACAAATGAATAATAGGGCAATAAACAGTACATTCTAAAATCTACATTTTATTAACATGGAGCTCACCACATGCAAGGAGAAGAGCAGGGGTTGCATCCCTTTGGTGGTTACTGTACCTTGAAAGCTTTGACTTATGCTTCACAGACTGTGGCCACATTAAAAATACAGCAACTACATAAGAGCATATGCATCATTAAGGAATGTCCCAACACTTTTTAAATGAGAACAAGTCAGTATTGGCTGAATGATTTGTCCATCTCTCCTGAAAAGTGGGAGTGGAAGGGGAACTTGTCATAGAGTCATAGTTTGCACAGTACTTGGCTTCCACCAAGCTAATCTTGTTCGGAAGCTTGATGAGAAAATTTGCATATCAAATTAGCACTGACAAATTACCCATTATCAAGTTTAAATATGTTAACAGTCTGGTGATAGGTTTGAGTTCCCCAAGACATCAAAACTATATTTGGCATTCTCTGAGCATACTTAACGCTATACATACACACACCTTGTTTGCAGTCAGGCAAACTTAGACTTGACTTATGTGGCTGGTCAATACCCTGCACTCTGTGCACTGTGTACTTCTCTTCCGAAAGCAATTCAAAATTTAATTCTCTAGGACTTAGACTTTTCTGTGTATGAAAAGATAAGACACTGTCTATTACAAAATGTTCTATATACAGTACAAGTGATCAAACGTGTAAGAGGTTCCCCATATTACATTTACACACAGCTATAAACCCTGAAAAATGTTGACACTATCTGTCTTCAGTAGTTCCTGATACTGTAATTCTATCCCTATTGTTGATAGCAGTCATAATAGTGTCTCTGGAATGCTGCATAAGATATGCTGACTCATGCTGGTGTAATGAGTGATGATAGATCTTGTTTTATCCAAGTCAGAAGTAGGTGGTTTTGAGCTGAGTCACCTCTATATAAGAGCAATGAACACTAGTATTAAATGTAAATTGCGTGCCGCTATCGCACTCAAAAAAAGGTAATGGACCCACAGGGCAGACAACAATAAAAACAGGAATAAAGGTTCAATCGTCTTTATCAGGCAGTGGTTGGCACATAGGCAAAGGTATCCAAAACAGTGAGCAGAAGGAATGGTCAAAAACTGTAGCAGGGGTCACAACAAACTTACTTGGAAAATGATGAATGATGCTGGAACTCTCATAAGGCGTAAAGAAGACCTAGTTACATAAGGGAGGGGAGCTTAAATACACTGAGGAGACCAGGACATTAGGGCAGTGCAGACAATCACAAGCATGGGAGGTAAAACTGAAAACGAGAAGACATACTAGGGAATAATTACCAACATAAAAGAGGAAATACTGAGGCCAAAGTCCACAAACACAAAAAAGTCCAAAGAAAATACCCTGACATAAAGTCACTCCTCTGTGTACTCTGCAGACAGACACACAGAATTTACAACCAGAAACAATAGTTGTTGATTAGTAAATATGTATGAACTTGAAAGGAGTATTTAAATATTTCCCACAGGTTTGCTCAGTCTGAAAAATGACTCATATTGCTCTTCCAACTCCTCTAATTTCTGCTGTGGACCTATCCTTCAAGTATTCCCTAACTGGTTTAATTGCTGTGGACGATTATTATCTACCTTATTTCCTTTGCCTACTGTCACTGAGATTGTCACATAGGATGACGTCCTCTCTCCTTGATAGTATTCCCACAAATTTATTCAGAGAGGTTATGAGGACCGTTGGCCCGGTTTGCTTTTTACTCTTTCATCTGGATATGTTCCAGATATGTGAATATGGCTCGTGTTCACTGGGCACTTCGGTAAACCAAAAAAAAAAAATCTTTTTTGACAAGTGTGCCATATTGGCTTGACTTGACCTTATCACAACCTTAGACTCTACTGATCGGGCCATTCCTATCAACAGATGAACACAGTAGAGGGGTATTCTGGGGACCGCCTTGATTCACCCCTCTTTTATCAGACCAAAGTAGCCGAAGAGAGAACTTTGTGGAGCGATGAGCAGAATATAAGCTTAAATGATACACTGGGATATAGCGTCCAAAAAACTAGACTGAGAATAGATGGTTAAAAGCATCAGTGGCTTCACAAAATCAGAAAAATTAACACACATCAAGAGGCAGTGTTAAGGTGATACTCTGGCAAGCTCTGCACACGACACCACCGGCTGATTGTGATCAGGTCTGAATGGAATGGTTAGTGAGACAACAAACTAAAAATATATTAAATCAAATGCTGATAAGTGCAATTATATTTTGTGATTAATAAAAGCATCTTCCAACCTCCCCTCCGCTTTTGTTATTACAACCAGCTGCACCACATGCAAAACAAAGACCATTTAAAGGCTTTTACAAATTCTGAACATTGCCTTTCACCACCAAATATACTTAGTATTATATTAACAAGAAAAAATATGTTCTAGTATCAACAGACAAAGACTTTCTGCTAAACAAAACCCAGATGAAAAACAGAATAAATGTGCCAACTCAAACTCATCCGAAACTCATTTTAAAGCTAAAGGTGTCCAGAAATGTGTGCGTCCTGGGACAGCACGGCAAAATACACAGAAAGTTATGTTTACCTCACATAATGGTGACATAATGATAACATTTTGGCTGCTGAAACATGAGTTATGTAGAAAGCAGTAAATAAAGCCATGTTTGTGTGACATGAGAGGCCTTATTGGCCAAACAAATGCAGCCATGTCTTGGTTATCTCCCCTGTAACAGTGCAGTGCATACAAAAGCTCATTTTTTCCCTGACTTTTGTGAGTAATTTTCTCTTTTAGTATATTGCGAGAATCCTTTTCTTCTATATTCTTGTGCACAGTTGAAGGTTAGTCTTTTCCCTTTTATTGTATTACTTCTTACATACAAGTCTCTACGTGGCCTGGTGCCAGATTATATCAGCGGGTTTCTAACTTTGCTGTCCTCTAAGGCCTCTTAAGTGTTTCAACTGTTCCAGAGTCAAGGTCAAAAACAAGGTACTTCTTGATTTGATTGAGAATATCATTTCATGGATGATCATCAGCACAATTTTAGGGATGGTCAATTTGTAAACATGTTCATCTGTTCCAGTTACGGCACTTAGAAGCACAGAGTGACTGTTTGACTGTAAATGATACCGTGTATGCATTACATTCAAACATGTCTGAAAAAGTTCAGTAAATTCAAGTGTTAATGCTTACACAAAGAGGAACACTAATAATTTGATGTGATGATTGTGAGATGCCTGCAATCTATAATATTTTATATATTGTCATGTGTCAGGAGGATGATGTAGAGGAATATGTGACAAAAGTTCAGGCTCAACCTTCACTGATGAAACGTGCAAGTGCTTGTTCATTCTCAGCCTTTTAAGCCTCTCCTTCTCTCTGTACCAGCAGCACAACATTTCTCAGAAAGACAAAAAAAAGATAAATTGCAAAGTGAAAAGAAAAAGACGATTACAGTACACTGTAGCATCACTAATTGTATACATGGACACACTTTGTGCTTGCATCGTGCATCGTTAACTGCGTGCGATGGTTTTTCAGTTCATTACACTTGAGGAAAGCATACTTTCTAATGACACTTTGCGCATAACCATTATGCAGCAGTTGTAAATATTTATACCTGGAAAAAAACCCCCAAACTGATATACCTCATTAAGCAGTGCTGAACTTAGAGGGCAAAGGACAAATGAGCTTTCATATCAATAATGTAATGATTGTGTGTTTCTGCATTGATATTCTGCTGTGTAAACGCTGATGACAATAGGAAAGCTTACAGATGAATGGGATTATGTCGTTTTGTGTATTGAAATAAGCATTATTGGAAAGTAATTCAATTCCGACACAGAGTGCAAATTCCCCTTTCCTGCTCTATTAGTTATTATAATTTCCCTCCAAGCAAGTCTCTGGCCGACACTAAAAGTGAATACTAGATGCATGCAGCAGCCCACATATGCACCAACACACAAATAAAGTTCTCTGTTTAATATATACATACACACTCACAGTCAAACAAGCCTGTCAAATGTGCAGTAGCGGAAATCCCGCAGCACGTACACAGTGTGTGTGTGGTTCAGCCTGCCCCCCTCATCAATCATGTCTAATACTCTCTCTCATTTGTCCATTTGATATTTGTTTGGTTATTGCCTTTGCTATTATTGTTGCTGTAGTTTGATACATTTCCCGACAGCTCTTATTTCCATTATAAGTCATCAATTAATACAGAGAAATGTAATTATTGTGACAAGGCGTCTAATGCAGGCCGTGGAGATGAGAAATGGATTGTGACGGGGTTTGCTTCAAGCTGTCATGTGCGGTGGTGAGTTCTCAGCAACTCTTCTTTACATCGCCACTCTTCTAGTCTGTGGAGCATATGTCTATCTGCCTGTATGCCATATGAGACTGAGTTCATCAACAGTGCAGTTACATAATATTATTGTGTTAGAATGGAAGTATGGCCAAGGTAAGGTCAAAACTCCATGGGTATTGCAAGGTGGATGTTGAGAATCAAGAGACACCCAAACAGATGAAACAATAAAGCAGCAACATGGTGGTTGGAAGGCACGTGGCCCTTATGTTTCCGAGCCAACTCTGGATAAGAAAGAGCATGAAAGACTTATTTGAAATTTTTTTTCCCACTGATAACAGGTGCAAAACTTTAGAGCAGGTCTGTGACTTTGCAATGAGCTGTACTTTAAATGAAATAACAGATTTACTCTGTTTTACAAGATTTTTTTGGTGTGAGGTCGCCTAAGTCGTTCCACATTAATGAAGAATTTCTAAAAAAAATGACAAATTTGAACTCGGGAACAAAATACAAATCTATACAAGCAGATGGGGTGGCACTGATTATTCCTGAGTTTCTATTCTGAGTTCCTTTACTAGAATTGCTCCATTTAACTTTTCTGCTGAGGAACAAAGTGGAGATTTACATCACCACCAAATGTACTAAAAGTGGTCAGCTCATCAGCTGTTTTGATGAAAAAGGGGCGGCCTCATAAATTCTTGCTAAGTTACTTTGTTTAGCCTTAACAGCCCTGAAAACACATTGTCACAGCCAACTCTTATTAACTATGAGTGATGGGGTCTTATGTGGACACAAAAACAGCCTGGCAATGTTTTGGTTATTTCATAGAGATTTCTGTATTTCTGCTGTTGTCCCTGCTTTCCTCAATGGTTTGAAGTGGGCAGGTGCCAGTTGGAAAAAGATGATGACATCCGAGTTTGAACATTTTAATCTCGATGCATGGATGCCTGCTTATGTTGCCAGGCTATTGTTAATGAAAACTGATCAAATTACACCCGCGCAGTCCTGATGATGCAGAACAGCTAGACTGAGTTAAACTCTTAATAAATAATATCTAAGAAAGTTTTTCTGCTAACCTTAACTTGTTTAGTCGTGAATACCTCGTGAGAAATATGAGATATGACACACAATTTTCACAGGCTTTGAAGTCCTCAAGTTTAAAATGGATGTTGATGATTCAGTCTGTCTCTACATAGTGTAATTAGTAAGAAAAAAATGCTTTAGTGCGGGGAAAAAAGATATTGCACATTATCATTATGCTGAGAGAGAGAGAGCACAGTCTTGTGTTTAGACAGAGCAGCGAACTGTGGCTAATATGATTACATGACATTCCTCACATTTTGCACCAGGCCCAGAGGCCTATGCTTGCCCTAATGTTGACCTCTCTTTCCTCAAATGCCCTGGCCTTGACTCCTCCATGGCTCAGTTGCCTTGTCCCATGCATTAATTCTTCGACTAAATTCACAGCTTCCCCTCCCACTCATGCATCATGCTGCATCTATCTCTTTTTATCCCTCTTGCTTAACTCTGTCGTTTCTTGTTTCATCTTGCCTTATCCTGCCAATCTCGTGTCCTTGTTATTCTTACCTCTTTTCCCTCCACACTCTCCTTCCTTCTCTATCCCCAAATCCTCCCTCGACCTCCCTTTCCCTACCCATCTCGCCCTCTTTTTCCCCCCTCCCTTCCGTCTGCTGTGGAGGTTAGGTACGATGCAGAGCCAGAGAGCTCGCCCGTGTTTAATTACATTAATAAAACACCCTGTGAGGTACGACCTCGCACCCCACAAACCTCTCTACACCCCCCGCATCCCTCACCCGCTACCCGTGCTTCCCTCCCTGTTGTTCTGCAGGCTTAGGTCTATTGAGGCTCCCTGCAGGCCCGGTCCAATTGGTGCCAGGTTGCATTTCATGGCTGATTGCAAGGCATGTGTTTCTCCCTCTTCGGCATTGGTTCCGCCCCCAATCTCCAGCGGTTCCCGACATGCTCACTTCACTGGAGGTCATGTCAGAGACTTCTCCCTCCCTCCCTGACCTGCTGCAGGTGGAGGACATAGAGGAGAGTGTGCTGGCAAGACAAGACCTCTCTCCAAGCAGCTGTAATGAGGGACATGCCCTTCTGGATGAGCTCCTCTGAGGTGTAAGCCATCCCAATCGTGCTCCTTCCGTCCCATTCATATATAGCCCTCTCTGCCTCTGTCAACAGGAAGGCCATGCATTTCCCTCTGCATCTCACAGATGGGGAGAGAAGTGAAACATTCATTTGGAGAGGAGATTCTCTACATCTGCCAGGTTTTGGTTCACTTGGCATTGGTGGAGGCTCTCTGCTCTTCACGTCATAAAACTAAAATCGGAGGCACACAAAATGCCCCCTGGGCCAGGAGACAATGGTCCTGTGCACATAAATTACAGCAGAAGCAGGATGGCATATGACAAGCAGCAGTAACTTAGTATTATTGCCTGCAACCGATGATGACAATTCCCGTGGTAGCCAACAGGTCGGAGCGATGTAATATGCATGGGTTTCATGCAAATGGGAATGGCTCAGACGTGTCAGAAATATCGCTGTCACTGGATAGAAGCCTTGTATCTTTGAAAAGCAGCCTTATTTTCATACTGACAACCATGCATCCTTATTGTAGTTTATGAATAGATTTTGTGGGCCTTGGGGTCACACAGCTGGCACTTCCTATAAAGAACCACATAAACCTTCAGCTCAGGTAGAAACATGGAAATTGCTACTTGGACTTACAAGGGTTTCCTGCAACAGCAGGAATCTAATCTCCTACAGCCACCTTCATGATCTTCATGAATAGTCAACAGCCTTACCATAAAGAAGTGCCATCATCTTCTGCAAGAACATTACAGCGTAATGTAGACACATAACTTACATTTCCTCCTCAATGGGGAATCCTAACCTTGTGTAGAGTCTTGTACTCTTTTGGCTATACTATTTATGCGTCACATTTTCCTCAGTGCATGTATGTTCAGACTGTAGTGCTGCTGTTGGCACGTTGTTGCCAATATATTAAGGGCTAATGGCAAAACCACAGGGGCAGTCTGGCACCCTAATGGCTTTGATGGTTGATACTCAGAGTTAGACTGTGAGAGGAAAAAGTAGTTAAAAGCGTTATATGCTGAGGGCATTGCAAGTCTTTTCAGTGTCAGAGAGCTGTTTTTCTTCCCACAGCCATTTCTGTTCTGAACAACAGCATTCATCCAAAGAGAGGACACAAAACCTGTGAGAGCAGAACATGTCGCTCATGTTTATTTGATAAAAAGCTATCCAGTGATAAAATGAAATCATTTCATGCCCCTTTGGGTCAGCTTTTAAATCTTTTCCTGAAAAGCATTTCAAAACAGGAAAGCATTTACATTGTTTGTTTCTTACATACCTTATTCTTACTTTAAATACTTGTTGTATTGATCTCTAATACCTTTTTTAAATTCATAGCTGGCGTTGTATTGTTTCTCCTTGTGACTTTGAATTAGAGTGGGTTTGGTATCTGTGAAGTTTTAACTGCCTTTAATAACTATACCAACAGTGTTTATCATTATAATTATTTAATATATTCTCTCCCTTGCATTGCTCTCCTCCCTTTGTTCTACTTCATACACTCTTCACTGTCTGCTTTGTTATTTGTTTGGAGGGTTTTCATTAGATTCCCTGACTAGCAATTAGTGTTCCTCTACAAAGCAATGGCAGAACAGTGGCACTCAGTGCCCCATCTCTTTATTGCATGGTTAAGTACCCTTCAGACCCGCATGAAATTAATAACCTCATTGCTAAATCTCACAAAAAGCAATGCAGCTAACTAGGTTACCACAAGGTTTACTTTGACTCAAAACATCAGGTTAAACAAATTTACCTTCTTTGTCCTCTCTCTACTTCTCTTTCCCCAGTTTGAATGTGGGCACAAAGACAGGCAGAGAGAGGAAAGTTAATTAGATAGAGGTCCAAGGAGGGGGTGGGGGGTACCTGGTAATGGAAAGGGGCTGTATGAAAACAGATGGCCCAGAATTTATTAACTTGCAGGAGTGCTTCAAGGAAGCCACTGCGACCAGACATTAGGCCAGTCACTGTCTGGGCCGGGGCTACCAGAAGGGCTGGATACAGGTAGAAGCTGTCAGAGCCCAAAAATAGAAAACAGATTTATCTCTGGATTGTTGCAAATGATCCATCAGAGGAGAACAGTGAATGCAATCCAGTTCACTGGTTGACGACTTCAATACCTTTCAAGCCTCTCCGTAAGTACATGACTAGATAACAAAATGAGTTACAGAGTTATATGTGAGATTTACTTTTGGAATTTACTGTAAAAGTTAGTTTGTGAAACCATCAGCTATATTTCTACCTCTATACCTCTATGTCACCGTTCAGCATAAGCTGTTGTATTGCTAACTGCTATGTTAATCAGAGTTACCATTTTTTAAATGTCAAAACTTTTATAACATACTTTGAATGAAGGGATTAATCTAAAACCTACATTTCTGCTTATGCTGGTTTTTTTTTCCCATTTCAGGTAAGCACTGCACTTTCACAGCTGTCAAACATCCTGCACATAAACATCCTCAGAAACCTGGGTAAATAAAAGAAGAAAACAGCATCTTTGAGATGACAAACTGGTTCAATTCATAACACATTAATTGCGCTGCAAAAGGTCGATGCAGTAACAGTATATCTGGAAGAAAACACAGAAGCTTCCATTTTACAGAAGGCTTGCTCAACAAAACAACAACATGGACTGTACCCACTCGAGAAAGATAATTGTAACTAAATGTTATTTGTAATGTAGTTTTAGCCAAAGGTCAACATGGGCTAATCAGTTTATGAAACACTCAATGGAACAATCTGCGTCTAATTTGCTGCTCCAGCAAGGTGCTTGAATATGAGGACTATAACAAAAATATATAATTCAGCAACACTTGGATGACAAGTGGAGTCAAATAAACCAGTATGATTCTGCTCTGCAGTCTTCATCGGCGTTACAGTATATATATATATATATATATATATATAAAGAAAAATGTTTCATTAAGAGTAAAATATATAAAAAGTTTATGGACTGAAACATCCAGCTGTCGGACCATTATTTGTACTCCGTGTCACTGCAGCTATATGGTATTCAGTGTACAACCTTGAGTGCTTGCAAACACAAAATACATCCTTTAGACTGCAAGACAAACAGCCTGTCCTTCCAGCACAATAAACAGCATTATATTGTATGGAAGCACTACTGGGAATGGAACATTCTTAGAAAATAAGTAGAAAACAACGATATTAAATTGAGCCCCTGAGGTCCTCAGACATCTTAAGAGAGGTGGGCTTCGATTCTGCCACATACTCAGGCTGGTGTGTGAAATGTATGGAGTGCACACACACACACACACACACACACTGCGCCTTTGACGTATGTACCCTTGTTGGTAAAATGAAAAGGATTCAGCCCAAGCAAAGGACCAAGGACAGTTACAGGTGCAGAAAAGGTGAAAAGAGTATTATTTTCTTTAGTATTATTTTTTCCTTTACTTTTTATTGATAAAGTTGCAGACTATGTTTACATTTCATGAAAATTATTAGCAATGGTTTTATTCTGTTTTTACTGAAGTGGCGAACTAAAACATGCACACGCTTTATCAAATTGCCTTCTTGGCACATGTGTTTTCCTGTGTCTACTCAGTGCTTCCTATTTTTGGACTCAAATACAAGAAAGGAACCTCCGAAGGTTTTAGGAGTTGTAAGGAGATGTAGGAGTTTTGATGTGTTGAGCCAAAGCTCTAAAGGCAGCGCTGCTGAAATCAAACAGCTTGCACAACAGAGCGCTAAAAGCTAATGAAAAATAGATTTAGAAGGGAACACGTTACTTTATTTCAGTCTCTCCAAAGCGGTGTGATAGAAAGGCAACATGTGCGACAGAACAGCTTGTGAACTAGTTGTGTAGGCTCTGTGAAGCAGTGCTGTTTGTGAGTCAACGGCGTGAGCTTCAAATGCCACACCGCTGAGCCTGCCGGGCCTCCACCAAAGTAAAAATAGACTGTGATGACAAGTCTGTGGTGCCATAAAGACACCCATTAACAATGAGTGTTTCTGGTGCTGCCGGGGGGAGCTCCAGATCCGCTCACCTCAAGCTGTCAAAGCAGAATACAGAATCCCCGCCCCCAAAAAAACTTCTTGATCAAACATTGCCAACCACATATAACATAAACAAAATCCAACATGACCAAATGCCCAGTCTTTGTAAACAGAGGCTAAAGCAGCTAACAGGGTTTGACTGGCTGCAGTGCCAGACCGTGTTTTCCATCTGATGGAAACAGAGTGCAAGCTGTTGGTGCTCGGCATGGCGATGAACCTGACAATGGCTGAGTGCTGTGTAAGCTTCACCGTGCTCTTTCTGTCAGTCTGTACAGTGTGAGGGTCCACCATGTCCTCATCTCATTTTTACACCTATAGGGTGAACTTGGATTTATGTGCATGTTTGTGTCTGTGTGGGTGCCTCTTTTGGGGGGTTAAAGGGCATTGTGTCATGTAGTGGTGCAGTGGGTGGCAGATGGAGTTACAGGTATTGGGACAGGGTTGAGCACAGAGAAGACCCTGGACCGCAAACCTGTATAATGTTAGCGTTACCACATTTCTTGATTGAATGAAATGACTTCCCACTCATGCAAAACAACCACAAAGACATGAATACGCTTCAACATAGATGCAAAACAACTACAAAGACACGCAGAACAACCACAAAGAGATGCAAAATGACCCCCAAAAAATTTGCTTGATTAAGGGAAATATGGCATTAACCAGAACCACGTTCTGAGAACTGTTCGTCCAGTGATATACCTTCAGAGGCAGCATAATAAAACTAACGACAGGTTCTCTTGGTGATCAGCCAACATTTCTATCACACACAAATTGTCACAAAGGGGATTCGAGTTGTTGGACCCAGGCAGGCAGGGACGTACTGCAAAAAAAAATAAAATATGTGGGCCCACATAGCCAGTAGCAAAAACAATGTCCACGAACACACAAAAGCAATGAGAGAGAGATAGAAAAACTGAAGGGGCACAGGCAAAAAACAGTACTTACAAAATGACCAGGAAAGCAGAAGCACAAGGGACCACAGAAAGCAAACGGAGCAACAACAGCAGGAACAAAAAACACTGGGCAACAACTGGGACAGACCAGGACTTCCACACAAGGAAGGCAGGGATAACAGAGCATAGGTGAAACACATTGTGGTGGAACAATCAAGAACAGGAAGTAAAGAAATGCAAGACACAAGAGGAAATTACTATTAAAATAAAACAGGAACTAAGCCAAAACAATGTCAAAACAGAAACCAAGAGTCTCTCTACAAAGTCTTTGAAAGAAAACCATGACATCACAAACTTTAAGAAAACCTGAACTTTGGTAGAACAATCAACAAAGGAATCAGATATGTAAAGTGACTGAAAGAATGTTACAGAAAACAAAGGGAATGGGTTTGTTTTTAAAACATCACTACTCACTACTAACACACTACACAACAGTAACAGAACAAAACATCAAATACACATACAGTGACACAGTCACACTGAATGAGTATGTGAATGTGACACTGGAGATGGCAGGGGAAATATCAAAAAGTTGAATAAACCATCACTGGAAGCAGCTGGTAAGAGTGGCGATAAATTTAGAACCACATTTGGATAGGTGAGAAGCACGTTGTAATTTTTCAGTCCACCTGGTTTGCACAAAAGAAGTATTACTTGTATTGCCTGTGGAATAGAAACAGCTCTGTCAGTGTGGCAGAGTGAGGAAGATGACAATAAAGCTGCTGGTGTTGGGATCCATGGTTGCATTCCACTGATGGTCTTTAAATTCAGAATGTTATGGGACCGAGGTTCAGAGTGATGTCCAACCAATCTCTGGATGTCTCGCCCTACCATAGGTGGTGCCAACACCCCAACTCCCTCTGGACACATTGTCCTGTAAGTAGTGGCCTGATGTCACATGCCTAATCATCTTATTTTTAAGACAAGCGCCTTAGTAACAGTATATTATCATTAAATAACACTGATTGAAATTTGGTGTCCCGATGCCCAGGTGATTATAAATGTCACATCTTTATCCCTAATGGTTACAGAAATATTAATACGCAAGTTCCTCAGGACTCTCAGTCCAACAGTGAAGTTGTGCTCAATTTTCTTTTAAATCTCATCTTGAAGGATAATTCATTCTACTGTATGGAGGCTGAGGGAAAATTGCAGAGGTCACCTAAGAGCCATAGCAGGGTGCAGCACCCTGTTGCTCACAGAGCCTGTCTGACTTCAACCACGGCTCTCCCCTGCCGTTGGTGGCTACTTGTGTAATCCAGTTTTATCTCCTGCTTCCTCTGAGAGGTCTTTGAATGTAAACACTGGTCCATGTTTGGTGTCTGGTTCAGATAGGTCGGCTGGTCTTGCAGTTAATTTACAGCACACCTTAAGCAAGGGTGTCTCCTGTGTTCTGCTCAGAGATCCTACAGAGACAACAATGGGACATGCAACAACCACAAAGAGACAAAAAATGACTACAGAGAGCTTTAGTCTGTTTGAGAGGAGGGGTAGGAGGCGGGTGTTTGTCTGTGTTTGTATGTGTTTGGGGGGTGCTTTTACATATCAGTGTCCAGGGGCCCATTGTTTCATAATCTGTCCATGGATGTAAGCCATTTGGCATTACAAATAGCAGCTGTTTATTAATAGTTAGTCTTGAGTCTGTGCCCCAGTCCGGCTGAATCAAAAGTTTCTAAATTTGCATTTGTACTGGGAGTGTCTGAAAACACAAGTGGGAATGTTTGGTATTGCTGAGTCATTAGAGTTTTCATCGAGGACCCAATCTGACCCCAGCAGCTTATTTGTTTTCGTACTTCCACTTTAATACATGCCTCTTTCTGCATATGCTTTTGTGTCTATGTGGGAGTTTTCATTTTGTGTTGACTTTGTGTTGACTTTGTCATCGCACAATCACTGACTAAGCATGATAGTCCAACTTACTAACTCGTCATCGCTGCTACTCAAAGTACTTCACAAACGTGGGCAGACTCAGAGTAGGCAGTATCTTACCCAGGCAACTATTAATCAGAAATGTTTTTGATCAGCAAATATCCAAGTCATGGAAATACTACTGTATTGTGTTTGATCTCCTTGCTAATTTCTATACCGAGTTCTCTATGCTGAGAAATCAGTATTCTACTCTTTGTAGTATATTTAATCGTCTTCCGCATTACACAGTGCATAAAGTATAGTTGTCCTTGTGCCATGTTGTCTCTGTATGCACTGTGAATCTCTGTAAGTTGTCATTGTCTCCGCACCAATGTCACTAAGACAAATCCCTGTACATTTATTTGCAGTCTATGTCTTGTGCAAGTCTGAAAAAATGCTGCTGCCAGTCAGGACATTACTTTTTTGCCATTAAAGCACAAGGGCAGACTCTTTATTGGCATTTTACTAAGCTAATCTTTCAATCATGCCTCCTCACAATTAGATTTTTTTATTGTGTCATGATGATTATGAACAGATAACTGATACTAATTTCCATAATGTTAATGGTTGTCATGCTTTCAGGGGCCTTCCTTAACTAAATATTAAATGTTGATTTGGAATCCAAGGACACTGCGGTACATCTACATTTCAGTCTGCTCTATCTTTTTTATATATTCCAAAAACATCTGTCAAACCATGCTACTGCAAATTGAAACAGCAATTTCATTCAGATTTTTTCATATGCTGATGACATTGAGCTGATGTTATTGTTGGTAATGACAAGCTCAGAGCGGTGTTTATTTTACAGGCACTTACGAGGACTACAGCTTTGAAAAGTCTTCTCTTTGCAAGCTGTTGAAATACCAATAACTTTTATAGTCTGTAGTCATTATGTTGTCTTTGCTTCGCCTGTAAAAAAAAAAAGACTTCAAGTGTCTATTTAATCAAATAGAGGTCATTCATTGCATAGTTACAGGTACCATTAGTCATCACATTTGGAGTTATCTTGTTTTATCCAGTGATACGAATGTGTTTCTTTGGAACTGTTTCTCAGTCCGGTCATTGTATTATATGAGAGTTGTTTATTCATATCTGTATGAATGAGACCAAGTCCTATACTTATTTATTTATTTATTTATTTATGTGTTTATTATTTATTTATTTTTATTTTCAGCAGAAGAATGGCACTAATTCTTTGAATTGTTGAGAACATCTTCATGTCAGTGTCTGGAAACACAGGTAAAAAGCTTGCTGGTTCTGTCTGAGGGTGACAAAATGTTCTGTCCAGCACCCACAAAGCTCAGTGATGAAGAAATTATTATCATAATTATCATTTATTGACACAAAAATAACAACTATCTTGTCTCAGTGCAGTAACTTCCTTGAATCACCGCTGCTTGCCTGGCATCACCATAGTAATGATAAGACTCAAGTTACTCTTTTATTCAAAAAAACAATCCTATGCATAAATCCCTGGAAGCCAGTTTTATACTTTGGTTCGTCTAATTATTAAACAAGATGTATTGTCTTAGTTAGCGAGCTTTAGAGTTGCGGGCAGGCTTCAGCTTCATACATGCCACACAGATATAGGAGCAGAATTGATTTACCTATCTAACTCTCCACAGAAAAGCAAATGAAGTAAGTTTCCCAAAATTTTGAATTATTTCTTCAGTACAAGTAAAAAGACACAGTCTAGGCCTCTCAGATTCTTCTTACTATTCTTACATCTACTTCCCCCAGTTGTTTAGTCTCTTTCCAAAGTCTTCCCTCCTGAGGCACCTCAGGGGTAGCCTGAAGAGTCCAAGTACAGATCTTGCAATGCCCCCCCCCCTCCACTGTGACCTGACCTCATCACCTTCTCTCTCTAGGCAGCCTCTCTCAACATTTGTATTGCAATAAAGCTTAACAGTGCAGTCTGCTGAGGGACAGTTTGTTGGTTAACTGCAATGTAATTGTCCCTGTAACCGTCTCTCTAGGACTGAAGTGTGTGTGTGTTCCAACTTTCTGTGAACGCAAGCACTTTTTTGTGTATGGATAAGTGTGTGTGTCTGTGTGTATTATAGTGTACTGTATTAAAACATTTGCAAGATAAAATAACTAGGTCAACTTATCAAAGTGAGGCCATGAAACAATACTCGCTCTGAGTGGCTTTGAAAACAGCTTTGATACATTTTACATCAAAAGAATACACTGCAGTGATATAATAAATCCCTGACACATCATTGCAACTTTCACTAAAGTTATAAAGGGCTATCTTTATTTCACAGATAAATGGTTTTTTGGTTAAACGCAACCATAAAACACTGTTACTTTATGCATATTATAATAGTTTTAAAAAGTTGTATGAATTACTGTCAAAGATAATGTGCTCAAACAGCCGTAGGTACTTTTCTATCTGAATCAGAGGAATCTAGGTTGACAGAAAAGTGACATTAGTTTTGCAACAACAGCCGAAGGGAAGGGAAGTGGGGAGAGGGTGTGTGTGTGCATGAATGTAAACCTCCACCAATACCACATACTCACGCATTCAGTATGTTAACACCAATGAGTTGCATAGCCAAGTTGCAGTTTTAAGCCAGACTCTGCTGCAATTTCACTGGATACACAAGCAATGCTTGCAATCTTAGCAACAACTGGTGGCTGCTCATTCAGCATCATGTATTTATTCTTTTGACATCATATTATAAGTCTAAAAGATGACCTCAGTGACTTCAAGCCTACTGCTGGCCAAACTTGTTTTCAGAAGCCCTGTTAGGAGAGGTTGAGGGATACCCACTGCCCACACATAATATACACATGTACTGATTCACAGTTTATACAAAAAAAAGCAAAATACTGCATTTCCATGCAAAAGCAAAGGAAGTAAAACCTATGTGACTGTACCCAGGAGAGGCCTGCAGAGTATTCAGAGATTCATTAGCTGCTAGAGAGCAGATGACTCATTGTGGTCTCCCTGACCTCTTATCTGTTTTCCTCTCATTTATTCCCTACCTTGCCTCACTAGCGAACCTAAACATGCAGCAAGATGCCGGCTTATCATTCGGCAGGACACCAACAGCAGTACAGACAATATACCACCTATAAAGGGAATATAGAGATGTAATCCAGCTCTTCAACAAAACAGAAAAAATAGCAAAATTTTATTTATCAAAAACATTGTTCAGGCTGGGCCAACAATCACTCTTGCATTTTCCCTTCAGCAAAAAAGCAAATGAACTGGCAAGAAATTGTGTTTTAAGAGAAAATTATGGCTTCTAAGTGAGTGGTTCTTTATCTTGCAGTGCCTCTGTGGGGGGAGCCATGCGCCCCTCCCTTAGGCAGAGACTGCAGTTGAGGTTGGAGGCTGCTCTGGCATTACCATATACACTCACAGATTCACAAAAAAATACTGTCACACCTCATACCGGCTGTGCCATGAATATCAATGGTTGCTCTCCTTTTGGACTCACTCTACAAAACAGACAGTGAAAAATGTTCATGCATGACTACGTTCCACCTGGCCCTCTCCATATATCCAGTTTAATGGGATAATGAACACACAGTATAAAGGAATTGTGCATGACACCAAGCTGTTATGCACAATGCATGACTTATGTCACTGATTTTGCACCTTCAAGGGACTATATTTTTGGTAGCAGTTTCTGGTGGTGTGTCTGTGACATTCCAACAAGTCACCTTGACAGTGGTGTGAATAATTTTGGTAATAAAAACAGAAATGGCATTCACTCAGGACTAGAAAATAGCAGTTGTACTGTGTGAAATACACAGGGTAAATATTTTTTGCATTAGTCTGGAAATGATTTTGCTGACACATTGACTATGTTCACACCCCCTCCTGATTTCAAGTCGCGTTAGCGCAGTGAGGGAAAACCCTCACTCACTGCTAATGGGAAAATACAGGTTCCTTCCAGAAATAATAAGGAAATAATTTGAGTGAAATGTGTCTCTGGACTGTACAAGATCCAATAGGGACTTACTTTCTTCTGTGTTGTTCCTCTTGTAAGTTTATACCTACTTCACAAACACAGCTGGAACTATTCTGACTGCTCTTTTGTCTGAGAGGAGAGCAATCAGCAGAGGTGCCCTGTGCAACCATCCAGGTGCTGAACTTGGCACAGACAAGAAGAAGAACCCTGTCAACCTTTTTGATACGCTTGCCTGTGTTCAAACAAAGACGATGCTTACACACAGGCATAATTGTAGAGATCATGCAGTACCTGCATTTCCTCCTGCCTGGCAGTTTCCAAGTCTTCACAGCTGTGCAGGCAAACTATCCCACAGAGGATGACAAAAACAAGAGGAAAAAAAATCACAAAGCCAATAAGCAGCACTGAAGGTAAATTAGCTATAGCTTTGTGGGAAAGAATGGCCCTGATGATATTGACAAGGGAGACCCGTTGTGTTTTTGATCCCCATTCAGAGCAGATAACTCTGCAGGAATCTTCTTTTTGAGATGGTCTACAAAGACATGATTAAATAGAAAATAAATAAATATTCATAACAAAGCCAATGCAGTGCCAGATGTTACTGTTAGTTGCTCTCAGAATACTATTATCCCCAAAGACCCTTCACTCTGACAGATATCAGGGGTGAACACACACACACACACACACACACACACACACACACACACACAGAGGTCTGCTAAGAAACCAGTACATAATCCATCAAAGCTGACTTCCTACTACCTGGTGACCAGACAACTTCATGATTGTGACACCTCCCACTGGGGTGAGTCCCTACAATGTATGTGCTTATCATACTGTTAGATTTCTTTTGAAAATGGTTTGTTATCTGTTTGCAATAGATAAGACTGTTCCTCTGATAACATAAACACTAAGTAACTCACTGAAAAGGCATTCAAATGTCACATTTGCATAGCTAGCACAGTGAAGAGAAACCAGTCAACTCAGTTACTGACTCATGGGAGATGATGTTTTTGTATAATTTTTCATAATGACAAGGTTTTTGATCAGTGGGAATAAAATAACATCAGCTACAAAAAAACATATGATTGGTTCATATACATGCAGATAGATAGATAGATATATAGATAGATGGATAGACGTTCAAAATGTCAAATATCATTGTGGGGCAGCTTTAGTCTACTAATTAGCCAAAGCAACTGAACAAACTAATCACTGCTATTTAATTACATCGTTGTACTAGCCAATTAATTCTGACCTCAAAAAGGTTAAGCATGTCTGTTGAGTGCATTTCAGCAGCAGACATGCAGTTTTTTGTGATCCTCTACTGATCTCAGAAGATATGCTGTGCCAAATTTGTCCAGTTCTACAACGGGATCATAGGTCAGGCTGAGTTACAATACAAAACCTCTGGAGGTGTCGAGACCCTATGTCTTACCCAAGGACATTTAAACAGGGCAGATCTTATTACGGTATATGGTAGCATGCAGCTTTTATTAATGATTTCTATAATAACCCCAGCACATGCTATCGATTATTGAAACATGATATAATCTAAATAAATGCCAACATATCAAGCATGACGACTCATATTAGTATGAGCTGCACTCCCCTTGTATTGATGTTATATTCCCATTTGCACTAATTAGACATTTCTGTGTACAGAGTACACTGTTCACGTAATACAACACTGGCAGTGCATATGCTCACTCACATGAATAATAAAACCATTAACTATGAATGCTCATATTCCCTTTGTAAAGGAAAAGACAGATTGGTACAGAAACTGTGCACAGTAGACAGAAATTGCATGTGGAGAATCTGTGCTACAAACATGTACCATGACAAACTGTCATGGAAAAGCAGGTTCAGAACCATGGACA